>OMNV01007916.1:17521-29447 GCA_900303265.1 Brotula barbata | reverse complement strand
CAGAAGAAAGAAATTGCTGTAGTATAATCAGGAGTTTGCTACATTCATTCTGTGGTTTTTAAATATTAAGAGACAAACAGAATTTCATCAAAAATCAATTTTAAATTTAATGTTATCGTTACATGATTACCAGAGTGATGGTTAGGTGATTCGAAGGAAATTTGTGAATAGTAGCAAATGAAACTGATTGCTGGACTGTTAAGGCAGATCCAGTTTGTTTCCATTATACCACTGGTTGTTTGTTGAGCCAATGCAGTATAATCTATGAAAATTTAGTTGATTTGTTGTGCGATTGGATTAATTTTTGCTACTCTGACAAATCTTTACATTTTGTGGACTTAGGCAAACTAAACATGACATACAGATGGATATTTTTTGCAGTGTTGGGGGGGAATTAATGCCTCAGGACTGGGCCCGAAGGTGGAGCTGCTGCTATAACCACTTGGCTGTCCGCGGGACGTTTCCCCACCACTTTGTGGCTCTGGTCGTGATTTGCTGGCCCCTCGGGCACGCCAAGTGAACAGCTTAATCAACAGTGAGCTCAGGGAGCGTACTAACCTAACTCCATCAGCTGGCGCCTTTTCTGCTCCAATGAGTTGCTTACTGGGAGGACAGATTAAAGTATTCAACATGTTTGTGATGAAGCTGTTTTGAAAGTCAAACTGCTGCTCAGTCAGGGAAATTAATCCTGGGCATTCAATTTAAGATAAATGAAACCATAATGACTCCTCAAAAATAAAAAAGTTTACCACATCATTCTGTGCATGATTTGATCCTCAGTCGGAGGTAGTTCTAAGACTTTTTGTCAAAAGATGACAATTGAATATCCTTAACTTTCGCCACCATTCTTTTGATCTAATCAGTTCCACTTACACTTATGTTAACAACACTTAATCTGGCCCCAAGTGTCAACTTTGTTCATTAATGCTGTTTAATTTTAAATATAATCAAGTATATATATTACATCATTTATATTTTATGTCCATTTTATGTTTAAGAAAACCAGAGTTATTGGTCAATATTTTGCTAGGTTGGTCTTGCAGCCAGCTCAGTTAGATTTACACATTATATTTGTTCAATATTATGATATATTCATACATATTTTAGGTTCAAAACAAAAAAGCAGAAGTGAGTAATTCACAACATTGATAACTGATTTGACTTTAGTACGGCGGTGTGTCTTGTTGTTTCTCACACCAGCCGGTAATCTCTTTAGTAACTATAAAAGGATTACACGGGGAGGAAAATAATAGTGGTAGGTCAGAATAATAAAAAAAGGCAAAGCAAGCGGACAGCTCAGATTGTGTGACTGTTGAAAACAGTCTCTGAATAGGTTTCACTTCCGTTTAATGAAGTCTGTAAGCAGCTTAGAGTCCTTCATCATTACTGAGAACATTTTGTTTCCCTGCTTCGTTTCTTTCAGCCATAAATCCTCTGTCTGCTTTCTTAGTCGTTGCTGGGGGAAACATTTAGAGCATGGAATGACACAAAGGAAAACCAAAGCCAGAAAACTCTTCATCTGTGACAGTTATTAGGTCCATAAAATCTTACTGTTGACAAGTATCTGCTATGGAGATTATTTCAACTTTTTCTTGCTATCCATTCGCTCATCATCTCTGTCTTATTTCAAGATCAGTAAACATCAAGATCAAACTTCACGGCAAGGAAAGTCTGAAAATCCTGAAAGTTTCCCCTGATTTTAGTGCAGCAAACTGTCTTGAGACTTGTTTATGAGTGTCATAGGAAAATAATTTCTGAGGTAACTGAACATTTTGGTATCTTAAGAAGTATAACTTCCACGTTTCATGGATCCATAAGAGTTTATTCTAAATACTCCAGCCCTCAGAAGTGAACACCAACTATCTCCAAAATGCTGCAATTTACAGGAAAGAATGCCAGATTATAAGAGGTTCTAATCCAATGATTTTCATTTGATTTTGGTGATGTTCAAAACCCAGAGGAACGTTTCTGAATTTGTGAAAACGTTCCAGCAGTGCGAGGCTACAAATTGAAGAGGGGCCACCCAAGTCAGCTCTGTCCTCGGGCCCCGAAAAGGCTGTGGCCAGCCCTGAGGGAAATGGAAGTTTAATGGAGTCATCTCCTTAGTGGGCTCCTGCTGGTTTTATTGATGAGCTGAATTGATGGGGGACACACATGTCATCTCTCAGGGTCTCTGTCGCCCTTCCTTCTCCTCGGCCTGTTGGAAAGGGGGTACGGTGGCATTTGTTTGATTAACTCGTCTGACAAAAGTGACAGCTGCTCAGGGCCGTGTGTGGATGAGTGGCCCAGCGCCGCTCCCTCTTTGTACATCTGTCAGAGCTGGGCCAGGCCAAGCGGGGTGACAAGAGACAAATTGGGCCCAAAAAGCAGCCCATTCACCTTCCACGGACCCCCCTCCGGTGCTCCGCCCCCCTATCCCATTCAGGTGCTCGACAGGACCCTCAAGTGCTTGCTGGCTTATTCCATTTTCGCTCCCCCTATAGAGCTCCCTGAGCCCACAAGTGTTTCAGGCCTCTTTCTCCTTCCCTCCATCCACCAATCCGCCCTAAGCGCTTCTTTGTGAGCAGAATGGCTCACTTTTCTCAGGGCCGGCGCTTTTTTCCCTTTTTGTGTCCACCACAGAGCTTTTCTGTCGCTCATTGTGTGTTTACTCAATGACCAGTCGCTGAGCGTAATTCCAACTGTTTAGTTCCTCACAACATGCACCCCCTGCCTCCTCCCCCACAGCCTCACATGTTCTCCCACCTCCCCCTCACCCCTCCGTAAGGTTTGTGTTTTTATGAAGTTACCCCTTAGTTAGACACTGTTGTTGGCTGAAAACGCACTCGCGAACAGAAGTAGACAAGGCTCTTGTAAGAGACCCAGATTGCCGTTCTGAAAAGGAAACTCAGGCCTGGCATAAACATTTACCTATGCTCCTGTGCCGGCCGACGGCTGTCTCCTTCCTTCTTGGCTCCGTCCTGCTTTAACCAGCTGTCTGGCGAATGTGCAGCAATACCTGCTGGGCCCGTTTTGTTGCCGTACCAGCTGTGCTCAGACTGAGGTCAGTGGTCGGCCACAGTTTACTCTTTGTGTTGCTGGCACAATCAGAACAGTTTGACACCAGCAAGCTCATTCAGTCTGAAATTTTACTTCAGCACTTCCACGCTGTAAGAAATCTCCATTTATGAAATCATCTTTGCTAACAGATCATTTGCATCCCATTTCCAACACAGATGACCTCTACATGTTTTCCTCAGATGTCAAGAAATCAAAACTTTTATTCCCAAGATAACATTAAGTTTTCCTGAGAGCGTGAAGAAACGACTAAGTTTACACGCTGCGTGTATACGTCTACTGTAGAAAGGCATTCATCTCTTTCAGCCCGCATCAGGCCTCGATTGAAGAGAAATGTACTGTGCTGATCAATATATTCCAATAAATATCTGCTCTTCTGCCATTGTTAAAGGACGTTCATGTAAACAGTGACTTTATCTGTCTATCTTTGCATTATTTGTTTTCTGAAGAAAATTATTCTATTATCTTCAGAAAGCAAAGTTTTATTCCTGAGAAATCTCAATGTGTTTTTTTCTAATGTAAGCAAAAAGATCCGACTATAGATCTGACTAAAAATCAAATCAATTTGTCATTAAGGCCTGGAATGTGAACACAGGTAAGTTGAGCTGGGAGGGGTACAGGTGGGGGGTCCAGTGGGAGTTCTGACTAGCAGTGTGAGTTACTATGGTAATTGAGTGTCGTCATCAATGGGCCGCTGAGCTGGCGAGGACTAGAATAGGCCAGCGGTGAGCCCTGAAAAGCCGAGCAGGTAGGATTAGATCGGCCTTTTGTCCAGAGTGTATTACGTCTTACAGCCACACTTTACACCACCTTATCCTTATTCCCTTTGCTGTGTGTGTGGGTGGGTGGAGGGAAATAGAAAAAGTAGCGTTGCTTTATGGAGCTCAGCGGCATTCCTTCTCCTTCACATGAGGCCTGTCACTGGGCATTAGTGTTTCTGCACCAGCAATCATCATTCCAAGCCTCCTGCTAATTGTACACACAGCTGGGTCCCAGCAGGACACACACACACACGCACAAACACACACACACATCACACACAAATGCATGGCCTTAGTGTAGTGATAACAATGAAGACTTTAATCTGTTTTAAAGATGTTCACACTGAGCTGAACCAAACAAAAACAGGAAGTGGATCAGGTGCAATCAATTCTAATTAGTTGATTCACTTAACAGTCAGTAGGTTTACATGACTTTTGAAAGAGTCAATTTATTTCTTTAGTCAGGCTAAAACAGGACTTTTGAAATATACTGTATGTAAACATGTTAGTCCAACTGAAATCATACCAACTTGCTTTTCTTAAAGTCGAACTAACATACTTAATAATGAGGTTGGAGATCGATTTATTAAGCCATTTATATTCTTCAATCGAATAGGGCTTTCTTGGCATGTTCCGTAGGTGGGCAGTCCCACTGCGGTCTCTTATCCTGTAGTCGAACAACGCACAATAGGTCTCATCACGGCAAGTGTTAGGACGAAAACCACACATTTCTGGACAGACGATGAATCAAACTTTATGCTGGCTCAGTTTAAGGAGTTATATACCCTAAAACACATGGATGGATGAAAAATTGTTGAATGGTGAACACTTCAAAAAAGTGGAATGTCGTGCCTCTGTTTGGACCAGTGTGTGATAGTGCAAGCTTCCTCTATGATACAGTTAGATACATTTGTACTTGATACATTTGTTTGTGGCACTCTTGAAGCTGTGACTTGTCACAGTTAAGAGGAGTGAACTGAATAAAGACCACATTTCTCTTTATCGATTTCAGGCTCCATTTCGGTATTCAACACATATTTCTTTAACACTCTCTACTTTAAACTTTAAATCAGCTGTTCTACAGGAACTCCGCTTGCTAACTTGTTTGGTATGTGACACAAAAGGTCAAACGGAAGAAAGTCTCATCTCAACCCACTGTAAGGGAGTATATAGCCACCTACAGGTGTTAGGATAAACTTCCGTTCAAAAATTGATTCTCCCCCGGCTCATGTACCGGGACAACAACATAATTGATCTCCTAAGCCAAAGCCTAAGCCTCCTAACTATAGCTCAATTACAAAGGCGCATGTAAATATAATGACTGGTTGTTGTTTTTTTCAGGAAACTGGGTTGATTGTTATTTTTTTAGTTCAACAGAGTCAGCACCATAAAGTTTAGAAAGATCTATGCCGGGCTGGGATTGTTTTATCCCTTATGCAAAATAAAGAAGTTTGCATCTAATGCAAACTGAGCTGTGCCTCTATCGGGGAATCTGTTGTTTGTTTTCAATATTCTTGTGATTAATTCAAAGTTGATTTTGTTTGGTTCTTTTCCCAACTTGACACACTATATAAATTATTACTTATACAATATCAAATGTTCACAGTGTCCCTCTAACCCCAGACACATCTGTCAACGATGCAGGAGAGATCCCTCTGATTTGGCCTTGATTGATGTAAGACACAAATGATTGATCAATTTTGAAGCTGTGCCATACTGAATAGAGGTTTGTGATTGATTGATTAGACCAGCATAGAAATAACTGCATCATACACTGCATCATAATTCCAACTCGGCATATTTATTTGAGGTAAGGAATGAGGTCAACATTTTGCTTGACCTCATTTATCCTGCTTGAACAATTGTGAGCCTGACCTATAATGCATAAACAGGACTGTAATATTTACTGAGGTAATATGATTCCCAAGTTGTTTCCATTTTATTTCTGTGATTCTAACTTGCAAATTGTTGGACAGAAAAGTTTAAAGAGTTCAGTGGGGTTTTGAATGAATGGATCCTCATCAGTGTGCTGATGGTCTGATCCCACAGCCTGCATTCACACCGAGGAGGGATTAGAGGGCTTCTACTGTAGATCCAATTCCATTAGCATACCAATAGAGCTGTTCATCAGCATCCCAGTTAATTTAATGACTACAGGCAGACACGAAATCAACACTTTAACATGTGAGGATTGACTGTATTTATTCACTAGGGTCTGGACTATAATATGCATAAAACCTTCATCTATTGAAACACAATCTAAATGACATCAAAGTTAGATAAAGATTTTTCTACAGGTTCTACAAGGTTTCTAGACTCATGATTTTTTTGAATATTAATCTTGAAAGTGTTTTTTTAGAAAATGAGTAAAACACTATAATGTCTTTAAAATATCAGAATGTCTAATCTTGATGAGTTAAGTTAGACCTAGAGGACACTCATTAGAGTGCATATCCCTGCCTCCATGTATGGCTCTGTCTCTCAGTAATGAAATTAACAGATTATTTTCTAGACCATGACCACACACCCCAGACTGAGAAACCAATAAATCATGTAGCATGTCCTAGATTTATTCCAGCTGTTGTGATTATACCATGACCATCAGGTGGACTGATTTTTAAGCCATGTGGAGCAATGCTGCAATCGAAGGCTGTTGTGTTTTTAGTCTTTGGGGTGTCATCAATGGCAGAATATCTGTCTATTCTGGATAATTTGGTTTTAGTGACAAGCATAAGTCTGGTTTGTTTTGAGTTTTATTTGTAGATTCCTCCAATCTTCAGTTTTCATTCATTCACTTGTCTTTACAGAGTATTGTAATATTATGGTGTCTTTTGTTTTCACATTGTTATGGTAATATTACGGGTTATATTACTGGTGCTGTTTGTCTCTTGAGTGCGTTGTCAATCGGCACTACTGAAATATTTGACCAGTCACATGTTTCTACTTCTTTTAAAGTTTTAGTTTACATAAACATAATAGATGTAAAGGTTGATTTACTTAGTTCAGAACAGATAAGTCAAAGAAAACTTGGAAATTAATTGACAAATAAGTGTTTTTAATAAGAGTGCAGTTTCATGTTTGAAAATATCAGTGTTAGTATTTTAAGTATTTCATATTGTATTCACACAGTCAGCTCTAAGTTTTGCTGTCCATGTGAATGAACTGTGTGTGCAGAGCAGCAGAGGCAGAAAGAGGCAGAGCTGCAGGCTGCTTGTAATCCCTGTGTCGCTCCTGTGGTGAAACTTCGTCTCTCAGCAACATTCCTGCAGTACAAAGGCTGCACAAAGCTCTAAGTCTGACCTAACAAGACCGCCTGTGTGCATGAGTAGGTGTGTGTGTGTGTGTGTGTGTGTGTGTGTGCGTGCGTGCATGTGCGTGCGTGCGTGCGTGCGTGCGTGCGTGTGTGTATCACAAGCAGGGATTCCATTCACTAGTGTTTTACACAATTTGAAGTTGTGATTTGAAACATTAAATTTCCAGAAAACACAAATTTTGCACGTGTTTGTGACAGAACAAATAAGAAGTATTTTGTTAAATTTTAACGGACATTTATAGGAGCTTGATACATTTTGAGATCTGAGATTTTGGATGATCCACTCCAAATATAAATATATATATTTTTATAGAGAGAGAGAGACAAACAGCACCAAAATCTCTCTCTCTCTCTCTATATATATATATATTAACAGGGACTAAGTGCAGGTACAAGAACCAATAGCTACTGGATAGGGAGTCTGGGACAGAATCTTAGCACCCAACAGTCAGAGGAGGAACCTGAGCTGCACGGTGAAGCTCATCATGTACTGATCATTCTAAGATTGTTCTGGATACAGTCTGTTTGGAGGAGTCAGTTGTGTTGGTTCAGGCATCTTGTGAGGATGGTCCCTGGACGCCTCCCTGTGGAGGTGCACTGGGCATGTTCAAGTGCGTGGAGACCCAGGGCACGCTGGAGAGATTACATCTCTAGGCTGGCTTGGGAACGTCAGGGGAACCCCCAGGAAGGTAAAGAGGAAGAAACTGGGGAAAGGGGACGTCTAGGCTGCTCTGTTGGCCCTGTTGCCACTGTGACCATAACCAGCATTAAGTTAAGTAGAAAATGAATGGATGGATGGTTGTACTACTTTTTGGATAACATACAAACAGTTTTAAGACATCATGAGGTTCACATGGAAATATTTATTTTACTGACTGATGTATTTGTCACCATCTCTCTCTCGCCTTCATCCTCAATTCCCAATTCTGTGCTCTTCCTTAAGGTTTTTCAACTTGTGCTCGTGATATTCAATGGCCAACCAGTTCAATCTTTAATTTACTAAAGATGCCAGCATCACTCAGTCAGTTAATCTGATGCCAGGACACAAATATGGGTCTTAATTCAGGCACTAAACACCTGTAATAAACTGAAGGAGTACACTCTGGTGTTATTTAGGGATTGAATTTGGGTATTATACTAACAGGGCATACTCAGACACAGGAACTTGGCTCACAGACTAAACCAATGCATCTATGCAATTCAAGGGGTTAACTCTAATGTCTTGTGGATATTTTCTTTGTTTAGAAATATATTCAGCAACTACATTCTGAGACTAAACTGAAAGGATAAACTCAGTGAACCAAGTATCCGAAGAGCCTCAGGCACTAAATCCAAGAGTTCAAGATTTAAGACCAGAGTCTCAATTTGGGCTCTCAACTTGGACCAAGGACGTGAACAAATCTCAGAGGCATAAGATCAATCAAACACTACATTTAGGAGTTGACCCGGTCCACTGAATCAAGGGACCAAACCCAGGAACACAAAGTCAGGGACAAAACATGTCTACTAACCTGAAGTAATAAATTAAATGAAGGGATTACAGTCAGAAACAAAACTGAGGTTATCACCTCCAAAACTGATGCACCAAACTGGGCACCTGTTTTGAAATCATCTTCCTCATTTGCCTAATCTTCATGTTCTTAAGATGGAAAAATGAAGACACAAAAACACTGAAGGAAGTAAAAATAATGAAAGCCGAGGTTAACTGGGGCGCAAATCTGGGTCAGGGTATGATTTTACAGTACAATTAGATTTTGGTTAAGAGTAATCCACTAAAACTCAGTGAGGACGTGATTGTTGAAGAGGTCAAATACCTTTGTGTTTACTAATTGGAAAAGGCAGATGCCCTTTCTGTAGAGCGACGGAGAAATATATGCAAAAAGGTCATGAAAGAGGTGAGTAGGTGGATGTGGGGGGTGGGGGGTGTGTCTTTTTTGTGTCAAATCCTGCTGGTGGCGACCCCCCCTGCCAAGTGCCACGGCTTCTTGGTACATGTGAAGACCTGGGTGTGAATGCTGGCTTCGAGGCGAAGTGTGTGTGCATGTGCATGTGTGTATGTTTGGTGGGTATGGGTTGGTGTCAGATGGGGGCAGGAGGTCGTTCGTTCTCCTAGCTTTCACTTGTGGGTTTGTGTGTGTGTGTGTGTGTGTGTGTAGGTAGGGGTTCATCAGCATGTCGTGACGTGATTGGTGAACATACAAAACGCACAAATGTGTACACACACATACACACTATAAAAAAAATCTCCACATACAAGAGTTTCTACAAGAAAGTGTTTTCGTATTTCTTATGCAATGACTATTTTCTCCAATAATAGAAAAAATACACCTCTTGGTGTTATGGTGTTGAGAGGATGTTGATAAGACGTCTATTAAGTGGTGGCCGAGGCTGTGGGTGATTGCTTTGGTTATTAGGTAGTTATTAAATTCTTCCTAGGTGGATGCTCAGGTGTTTTTTTAGGTCATTTCTCAAATGGTACTTGACAGTTCTTGCTGTGCCAAAATGTGGTATCTGTAGGGTTTTCTTTATCTGATGAATAATAAAGAGTTCCAAAAGTCCCAGTTTCTTGTGAAATATTGAATAGACTGGTGGAGTGAGACATTTTTCCTCTTGATTGTAGTGTAGTGGTCAGCTTTATTCTGTCCACTTTCAAGATGCTGACTGTCACTCCATGAAATATTTCAGATTGGTATTGGAATCCAGTTGAAATAATCTTTTTACTTGATATTGGAGAGTCAAATTTTTCAATCATAAATTTTATTTGTCTATCATTGACTCCTGAGACCTGAATGATTTAAAAAAAAATAAAACCAATCTGACAATGCGGTGAGATATGAAAGCGGTAAAGACTTAAGTCTCTGAATGAGTTGTGATCAGATGGAGATTTTTTGCAGTGTGTAACCCAGTTGAAGGAATGGAAGCCTTTGGTTCAGATGGAACTTGTTAGTGTCACAGATTTGATCCCTGTCGGGTTATGGCATTATGTATTCAGAGCCATATTACGCTTGTTTTGGCTGTCAGCGAGCACCCCCCCCCCTCCTGCTGATCCCCACGCAGCCTAAAAAAAGAGAGCTGAGGCTCAATTCATCTGTTCTGATGATTTTCTTTTGTTAGATTCTGCCAAGGGGAACAAAGCATACAGGGCCATCACTGTTCATTTAACCAGCCTGGCAAAGCATCAAAGTGGCCTTCAACTTGATCAACATGTGGATCTCAGTGCATCTTAATCCTGGCCCCAAGGACTGTCACGCTTTCCCACTGGGGGGGCTGGAAGTGAAACTGTGGCTTTTGCATGTGGCCACTTTGGAGTTGACGGAGTTGTTTTGAGGAGATCAGATAGTTAGTTGTGTGTCAGAGAAGGTGAAAAGATTCTTCCAGAAATGGTGTAAAGAGAGACATTTGGAGAGGGAGAGGGAGGAGAGGGCAAAGGAAACAGGCAGCCTCTCTGTTTGCACTCAATGTGGTAACCATGACAAACTTGGTAAAGTGAGCAAAGAGCCTCAGAAGTTTGTAAGTGAAAGAAACACAAAGTAAGGAAGTAAAAAGTACAAAGCAATGTAAGAAAAAAACATCAGAACAAAAATTATTTCTTTTTTTATTATTAGAACTTACTATCAATACCATGAAGTCAGACTTGACATAATTTCCTTCTGGATCTATTTTCATCTATATTCTAGACCTTTTTACTAATATTAGGTGGTTTACAGCAAGATCATTGAGAACATACAACTACATACAAGTCTTTTAACAGTGGTCAGGTGTAAATTCACTTACCTAAATCATCCCTGTTTGATCTGTGGACAAGATTTAGGCAATTGGTGTTTAATTTATGTAGTATTAATATATTAAAACCTACTTTATTTTTTTGTTTTTCTAATTTCATATTGTCCTTTTATTATTTTATTAAACCCATTCTTTAGCCTACTTTTAGTACACACGTTTTTAATCATCATCACGTCATCCATTTATGCCATATGTATTCACTTTTCTATTGTAGTGTTATTTTAAACAATTTATAGGTTTATTTTTATGTGTATTAGCTCAAGTGTCAGTCCTTTGTTATATCCATTTTTAACGGTAACACGCCATAAATGTATATTTTTGTCAATCAGTTATGTTATGTTGTAGTTTTGTATGAAAAGTGCTCTCCCTTAAGCACTTATTCAACTCTATCTCAAACACTGTGTCCACGCTTTGGAGAAAACTGAAAGTAACTTAACTGAACTTAGTAACAGTTAACACTTAACGCTGTGTGGAGAGTGCAAAAAGACTGAAGACACAATATTACTGTTAACAAACCCTCTCCCCTCTCCTAAAGTGAGATTTTGTTTGCTTTTCTACGATTTATATCATTAATCACGTTCACACGTACCCCCCCATTCCCTCCACCCTCCTTATGTGAGTGTCTGTTAAAGATATAAACGAGTAATAAGTTTACATTCCGACACGGAGCAGACGAGCAGCATTAGGAGAATCATACTGCACCCTTAAACTGTAGCTTGTGAAACTAGCAGGCAGTGTGTATGTTAAGTCATTACAAGTACACACAATTTCATGAACAGTCTTCGGAGATAGCGAGTGTCACGGCTGCTATGAGACTTGTGACATCTTCTGAGCCTTTTTAATACGAACTAACAGAGTAAACGAGGACAGGACACAAAATGGCTGCTGCAAAAAAATGGCTGCAGATGGGAGTATGTGACATGGTGCAAAGTCTAAAGAAAAGGGAGAAGTGACTGGGGAGGAGGAGGAGGGGCTGAGGGATGGAGGGAGAGCAGTCAGCGAGTCTCTCCAG
>OMNV01007916.1:0-16153 GCA_900303265.1 Brotula barbata | reverse complement strand
ACCCCCGCCCCGCCAACATCCCCCTGCCACCCAAAACACACACACATCTGTGCTATTCCGCCTTATTTCTCTTGTCATTCTCCTCCCCCTCCATCCATTCTGCTGTGACCCTGGCTGTTGAAAGTCAGTCGTCTTATATTAGTATCAGCCTGGACTCATCATTATCTATCAATTAGACTGAGCCGGCCCACAGAGAAACATCTGCAGCCTCTCGGCTCTGTGCACGGCTGCAGCGCTCTGAGCTGCTACGCAAAACACAGACTGTCAAACCCAAGGTTACACCTGCTTTTACCACGGCTGCTCATTTCTGATCGGGTGTGGGTGTTTGTTAAAGTCATTTAAAGTTGTAACCATGACAACAATACAAATGCTTCTTTCCACTGTATGTTACCAATTAAACAAATAATTCCAAAGTTGTATAAATTATTCTGTTGTTGATTAAGAGTGCAAGAATGCTGTGATAATCATCATAATCTGTCACTTTGTATATATTAATCACAATTAATTCATTATCGCTCCTCTTGTGCAAACTTACAGATAATACTTTGATGTATATTGTAACTATCAAAATATATATATTTTGTAATTATTAATATATATATATATATATGTGCATATATACTGTAAATATATATGTCTCTACATATACAGTATATATATATAGATATACACAGAGAGCACGAAAGAGAGAAAAAGACAGACCGACAAACAGATTAGATAGAAACTAAAACATCACCAATCAATCATTTGTATCCTGGAATGGACTATCGACAGGCACAGCTTAGCTTCAAACATTCGCTGTGTTGTCATCCAACCAAAACAGTTTGATGGTGGTAAAGCGACAACTAAAGTATTTGTTATATAGCCTTTGACAAGTAATCGTCTTGAGCTGTGACTGTAGGGCGGTCTGAGAACTTGTTTGACGTGAGCCAGGAGCATCATCAACTCTTTATTAGGATCTCCATTAGCTGATGCCTCATTGGCTGCTGGGTTTTCCTGGGGTCCACATTCTGACTTAAATAGCTTCTAAGCCGATGGGTCTATCTGATTGGGCCTCGTGACTAGAATAGTGACTGTTCAGGGCAAAAACACTTCACTGGCATGTACGAACTGTCATTGTCTAACAGCTCAGTGAGCCTATACCATCGACATGATGTGAACATCTTCAGAGCTGAAATGTCGCTTTTTGCTGCAGAGTTGTTTGTCAGCCTGTTTATGGGATTTTTTCTACCCTTAATTCACATGGAAACTCCAGGCTGTCCTGATAATACACTGATACGTTGCATCCACTGCATCTGTTTCCACAGCAGGAGCAGAGTTGATGTGTTAGAGAGTAATTTTCACTGCTATGGAATAGTTTGGAATGTTGAAATGTCTTGTTTGATGTTTGTGGCCTGAGGTTAACAGGCTGCATGAAATGAAGTATCTGAGGGTGTGTGTGTGTGTTTGTGTCTGTTACAGCAATGGTACACTAGCACTATGAACCTGATTGGGACTTGGCTGACTGACCGTATGGACCTGCAGCTCCACCTTTATCAGCTGAAGATTCTCATCAGGATTGTTAAGGTGAGAGTGAGGGCTTTAAGACCTCTGAAATGAATCTGTCCAAAGAACTGAAGAAGTAATACATTAAACACAATACATTAAATTCAATTTATCCACAACTAAGCTAAATCTAATTTTGCATGGAAACTTGCATAATTCAGCTTACAAGCATACTATCAAACATATCCAGTAAAGACATGGTAGCAACCACCAAACACCTTTCTAATGATTACATAATAACCGAACAATCGTATGCAACAGAACAGCAACTATCTAAATGCTCTAGCAACATTTTCCAGCCTAGCAACAACCTATCAACAACCTAGCTACCACCATATAACCTTAGCTTAACTACTGAAAAGCATCAACACCTTTGTAACTATTACTTATCCCAATAGTGTCTAAAAGAACATCTTATAAACCACCCAATACCTTTTTGTAATACTGAAGAATGCGTCAAAAATTAACTGAAGCGCTGACAAAACCTTTAAAAATTCTTGGCATGTCACACAGCGTGAGGTCACATTACACAACAAAGAGACAAAAAGTCTCTGCTGCTATAGGAAGCTACGTCCTTGCCATGAATATTGTATTGGTTTGTAACTACTAACCACCTTGTCACCATAGGAAGGTGAAGAGCAACAGGTTTCCCTAAATGTCATCTTATCCCTCCCATTTTATTAACGAATGATTTCTTTCTGTAGAAAAAGTACCGTGACTTCCGCCTGCAGGGGGTGCTGGACTCTACATTAAACAGTAAGATGTACGAGACAGTGAGAAGCCGGCTGACGCTGGAGGAAGCCACGGCCTCGGTGAGGGAAGGAGGGATGCAGGGTATTTCCATGAAGGACAGCGACGAAGAGGATAACTAGACGACGCGGCCTGAAAAGTAGAGGAATGTAAAAGCTTTTCAATGCGTGAGCGCTGTGCTGCCTGGGAAACCTGCAGCGTTTCCTTGAGGTCAGAACCAACTAGCCAAACATCCAGCTTGTTCCATCACCTGTTCTTTGGTTTGTTATTCCAAGAGATAAAGGCAGTCTCTGTTTTCTGTATAACTTGGGGCCAATTTTTGTTTCAGCCATGATTACACTTCATTCACTTGATACACACAAGTTCATTTCTGAGATCTGAGGATGATTAAACAGGAAAAGAAACTTCCAGGTTCATATTCAGTCAAATTTGTGATGGTCTGCTCTGAACCAAGCACACTGGGCCAAAGCTGGCTCAAGTGCTGCTCTGTGGATCTGATTCGTAGCTAAAGTTGATGAAACCCCAAATCCCCAGACACATCTAGTGGCCATGCATTAGAGTATTTTTCTGATAATTGGTGCCAGAACACAGCTGAGTGTATCGGAACCTGGATACCTGGGATACCAGGGTGGAAGGTTATACCCAAACTAATGTTCATTTTTGAAAGTAACTCCCTTATTCAACATTATACACATTTTCTTTCATGTGTACATGATCTTAGTATTGGTAAATCATGACATTGATGTGGTGCATTTTCTCAGTTTGTGTGCATATGGCTGTGTAATTTTAAGTTCACGTTACATAACCAGACCCCTAACACAACTCTAATCCTAAAAAAAAGTGTAATGTCATATTCATAGGCTTTCACCCTTCAGCCAATGATGAAAGGTGGGCCTTCTGATACTGCTGGTACTCCACCATACCTTTTTAAATGTCTTTGAGCCCTTCTGAGTACACAAATATTACATTTGTTCCTTTGAGCAACACCCTTCATCTCATCGTTAAAATCTTATTTGACTGTAGCTGCTGTGGGCACGGTGGTTGTAGATGTAGCATTGCTAACGCTAACCAATGTTAGCTGAAGCAGACAGAGAGAGGATATGACACACTTTCAGTTTTCTTTTCCAAATCGCGTTCCCTCACAGCAGGGCTGTCACTAAATCTCGGCAACGGGAGTGCGATGTGTTTTTTAGCCTGCTAATGCACACGTGGACTAACGACTCAAAAGGAGTCCAGGAATGCAATACACAGTGACAGCTGGAAAAACAAATCAGAGCAGTGATTAAGATGTGGATTGATTAATTTTGTCAACATAGTGAATACAAAATTCATAGTTGATTCTTTTGTTGTTATTTTCTCAAAGTTACGATACAGATTCATAATACAACCTAATCTGTGTGACCTTATGTACATGGATAAGACATCAACCTGAAGCTCACCTGTGTAAATGATTTAACACAAGAAACTATCTTGTTATTCATTACTTACTGTCTTCCATAGTAGCTTCAGACTAAGGGATGTCGCCTTCTTGTCTGATCTTTGTAGAACAATGACAATGGCGCTTGCTAGCTAGAGGGTAGGACTTAAAGTGACAGCTGCAAGGACGGCTATGTTGACCGGAAGTAAATCTTCCCTGTTTTTGCATACATTAACTTGCCCGTGTGGTCAACGTAGGAGATCCACAGACTACAGCTGCTTGCCATTTTCATGCGTAAAACGTCTTTTTTCTAGTCACTGTAGCAGCCTCGCAATCGGAATAAGAAGCGCTCATCACCACCTAAAGGCCATGGAGGAAAAGCAAAAGTTTGGTCCACCACAGAGCCACCAACAGGAACAAAACATGAATCCACTATTGTTCAGGCACACTGCAAATGAACACACCTCATCTTTATCAATAATCGGTTATATACCAAAGCAGACAGGCCATTGTTTTCTCCCTGTTTTGTTTTCAAAATAATAAGAGCAATTTCTTTAGATCTTTAGCAAAATCAAGTTGTCCTCTCCCTGCTGCTGCTGTGTAGTTACATTAGGACAAAGGTAATCTCACTAGTTTTAGTGTTACGTTGACTCTTTCCCACCATGTTGAACAAAATTTTACTGAAAGGAACGTGGTAACATTCTTGGAAATGTGTTTTGTTTCTGTGTTATCTGAGTGTAGACGAGCGAGTCAATATCATTATTTATATACTTTAGATGGTGAGCATGTTGCTTCCATCCTTTACATGAAAAAAATATAAAATAAAATATAAATCTGTCACATTAGACAGTTAATATTTCTCCCTTCAATAATATTTGACATTTTAACCGTCACGAGTTTGTTAATTTAAGAAGGCAATATGCTCTGTATGTTTCATAAAAATAAAATTAATGGTTTATAATAACAAAAATGTCAAATTTCTTTTTTTTTATATAATTTTTTGCCCTATAGGTATATTAAATGTCCAGAATAATAAAAAGATTTATGTTTTCCAAATAAAACTAGAGATGTTTAAAAGAAGTACTAATATAAGTAATTTAAGGGGATTCTTTATGATTCTGGATTTCTTAGCACGCCTCCACCTTAAAAAGTAACTCATTAGTATGAATTTTGGGTCACAATAGTTTTTTAGATTCTTGTTTTGTAACTGTACTTCAGAAAACAAATGTCCATGCATATTGTTTGTTTTATTCTACTGATTAGTTTTCACTTGTTTCCAGTGAATCTCACGTGTTGTCTTAGTTGAATCTTGATTTGATTGTTTGGTGTTCATGTCTGGATGTCTGACGGTCTGACCCACTTGTTTCCAGAGGATGACAGGAAATGAAGTGACGCTGTTGTTTTTATGCTGTACTCGTTTGTCGCCTGTACTGCATGTTCTGATATCCAAAAACTCCAAAGTGTTTTTGCTCCGTGTGTGAAAGTGGTGGAGAACCACCCAAGCCAAGAATATTTCAATAAAGATGAATGGAAAACATGAATGTGCTTTGTTCTTGTGGTTGTTGTTATTGCTGTTGCTATTTTTAGAGCCTTTTAAATAAATATATTCAGTTGGTTATTATAGATATTATTATTATTTTCTTTACAGATTTAAAATGTTTTATTTCATAAACATCCGGATGTTTCAAACTTTTGCTTTTTCTCTCTTTTTAGTGGGAACTATATATCCATCCATATCCATCTATACTGCTTACCTGTGGTGGGGGCGGAGCCTATCCCAGTGGTCACGGGGTGAAAGGCAAGTTACACCTTGGACAGGTCGCCCGACCATCGCAGGTTTGACACATAGGAACAAACAACTCAGTCATCCTCCCATTCACACCTATGGTTGCTTTAGATACTCCATCCAAGCTGTGTGTCTTTGGAGGTAGGAGGAAGCAGTTGCTTAAGCCAAAAAGTCCTGGGTCCAAGTCCTGGGGTGTCCCTGGTCCCTGTGGAGTTTTCTCTGTGCTTGTACTTTCCTTGCTTGGATCTGCGGTGTAGATAATGAATGGATGGACGTTCAGTCTCTAGTTTGGTTTAGTCACGTTACAAATATGAGACCTAAAATATTTCATGGCTGCTGATTTTTTGCAAATATCACACCTACTGCTTGAGGTGACCCATTTTATAAAGTTAACAAAGTGTTTCATGTTAATTTATTTCATAGCTATTTTACTGTTGAATCAAACAAATAATGACTGCTGATAAAATGACTTCATACGGACTCCTGATATCTTTTGATGTAACTTTTTCTTGTCTCTGCACACATTAACTCTCTCATCTGAGTTACTTTTACAGCCAACAGTCCTTCAGTGTCTTCAGACTGAAAAAATACATATTTGTTAATCCGTGACCTCTGAGCGATAATTCCTTAAGAAACAGATTAACATGGTGGATTAAAGCTCGGCTCATCTTAAGAGACGATATTACAATCAGAAGGAGATTGAAAGAATCAACCAAAGAAAATAACAAAGAAGCTGAAGCGGTGATGAGTGACATCAGAGGATTAGAACTGATAGCATCCCAAATTAAACCGAGACGAGATGCATTTTAATTATCATACGCAAGAACAGGAAACAAATCCATTCTAGATGAAAACCTGGTCAATCCCGTGGAAGCCATTTGTTTAGCCTCTTTCCTTTGTCTTTTCTTTGTCCTATCCTTGTTTCATTCCCTCCTTCCTTCTCTCTCTCTCCTCGTCCAGGTCACTTTTTTTTCCCTGCTGTCTTTTTTCTACTGCTGGTAAATTCCACCTGAGCCCCGTTGAGCCGTATCAACCCAGCTCCACGCGAGCTTTTCACGCGGCTCGACCGTTTCAAAGTAACCTCCAGGTAGAGGGCGAGCTCACGTGGATGTCACATGGAAAGCCACCAGACTGACACAAATAAAGGTCCGACTCTGAACGCACTCTGCTGCTCCTCCTGCTTTGCTTATCCACCGGGATATTCTCCCATCCAAAATACATCAACTGCGGATCTCGGGGGAATTTCTTGCCCAACTTCAGCAAAAGTATCCGCTCCCTCTGGTCCACCATGCACCATCCCCTAAAACCTGCCCTCCTCAACCTCGGCTCCCTCACCAACAGGGCCCCACTAATTTATGACCTCATTGAAGATAAAAACAAAGCCACTTTCTGTGTCTTGCTGAACTCAGATCAGACCTGCAGATGGATTTATTCTGCAGCTTGGTGTCTCTGTCACTCTGACCAAATTAAAGGTGCAGAGGATCATCATCATCCTGATTCCCTCCCCAGGCCCCTCTGCCAATACTTCCTTGTTGACCTACTGCAATGTCTGTCTGCTGAACTAAATGCTCTAGGCCCCCCAACCACACACACACACACACACACACGTCTCTAACTCCAATCTTACAATGGAAAACCATATTGTTCATCTCATTCAGTGCTCCACCATCTGCCAACCTGATCCACTCCCCACCAGTCTGCTGCCTCATCTCCTCCATGATGACAGCAATAATCAACTTTTCCCTCTTCTCTGACACCGTTCACCTCTCACTTCAAACTGCTGCAGTCATAAACATCCTCATTCGGACCCCATAACCCTGATAACTGTTGGCCGATCCCTGGTCTCCATTTCATTGATAAAATTGTGGAGAGGGTAGAGCTTTTGTCACATCTGGTTCACCTCAAACCAACAACTTCCTCAAACTGAAAGGAAATAAAAGTGAGGTTTGTCGTCACTGGCTCCCGGACCACTACAGGATCAACCTCAATAGCTGTACTGCTGCCAGGCTGTGGTGACGTGAGGTGGAACCAGGAGAGAGGGAGCACGCTCACCGCATTCAGAAGGACAGGATGACGCGTCCACCGGATGACAGTAATCATCACCTCCAAAGGACTAAAGACCTGCTCACGCCGAGGTCGGCACAAATAAACCACACGGGGAAAAAAACATAATAAGAAATCATTTTCATCACTGAGGCCAATGTTAATCATTTTTGCCATTATTTCAGGAAGGTTGACACACACAGGCTGAGCAGCATCGAGGCTCTGTGGTTACACTGAGATTATTAATGTGACTGCATTCATAGCTGCTCTGTGACACACACACACACACACACACTATCCTCATCTTCAATAAACCATTTTCATCTTGTTGCTGATACAGTTTACCGTTTAAATCAACACTTATCCTTGTATGACACTGCAGCAAATATATTACTGTAGTACTATTTGCTACTGAAGTACATGTACTATGGTAATTTTGTGATATTGTGTCTCATATGTAACATTTCAGGACTGTTTAGATACTTTTTAGGTGACACTGCTGGGTTGATGTCGTACTGCAGTACATGTATCGTGGTGTTGATGCGATACTGTAGTACATTTATTTTAGTGCTGAATGTGACAGTGCAGTACATGTATTGTGGTACTGATGTGTACCTACCGTACATGTATTTTAGTACTGATGTGTACCTGCAGTACATGTACTTTGGTTCTGATGTGATACTGCAGTACATATGTTGTGGTGCTGATGTGATACTGCAGTACATGTATTGTGGTGCTGATGCGATACTGCAGTACATGTATTGTGGTGCTGATGTGATACTGCAGTACATGTATTGTGGTAGTGATGTGTTACTGTATTACATGTATTGTGGTGCTGATGTGATACTGCAGTACATGTATTGTGGTGCTGATGTGATACTGCAGTACATGTATTGTGGTAGTAATGTGTTACTGTATTACATGTATCGTGGTGCTGATGTGATACCGCAGTACATGTATCGTGGTGCTGATGTGATACCGCAATACATGCATTGTGGTGCTGCTGATGTGATACTGTAGTACATGTATTGTGGTGCTGCTGATGTGATACTGTAGTACATGTATTGTGGTGCTAATGTGATATATCTGTATCTTTTCTCCTTCATATCCTGTATCATATCACATTCAACAGAAAACTCTCAAAATGCTGCTACCTGTTTAAAGAACCAATCAGTGGCGAGCAGCAGGAACACGGTTGCTTTAATTTACACGTGTATTTCCACACGGACGCAGCAGCATCAGAGCACCACGCTGCTGCACGGATTAATGGAGCTGCAGATTTACGCTGGCACGATCCGAGCTGCTTCGGCTTTTAAGCACCAATCAGGCTGGAAAATGGAAAATGATACTGTGTCCAAAATAAAGCCGAGGCCCTGGGGAGATGCAAATACTGCAGTAATACTGAATCATCTGAGGATGCCACGAGTCCCAGGGCGAGTAATGAGGGAGGATGATGAAGAGATGAAAAGGTGTGGAAACCATCACGCTGATAAATGAATGGTTTTCTGCTTGAAATGTACAGAGAAATTTCATTTATGACATATTTCACCGCAGTAGGAGCAAGTAACTCCGTACTTGTACTCAGTACTTCATTCTGATGCATTGGTATTTTAGCAGAATATTTATATTTCTAATTTGTACTCACTTTATCTGACAAATAGTGTTTACTTTACCTCCTTTACATTGAAAATGAAACAAACAATATCATCACCGTTTCTTATTTCACTTCATTTCCTTCGGCCCTTCCTCTTCCTCCTCTTCCCTGTCTGCGTCCTCCATTGTTTCTGTCCAATCTCGTTGTTGAAGTGAGACAGTGTATGAGCGTATTTGATATTTTGCTCTGCCTAAGCTGTACTGTGGGTCCATGTCAGATCATTTTAATAAAAACAACCTAAAGCCTCTTACACACCAAAAACCTTCTTAAGATGGAAAACAAGCCCGCTGATTAATTTTCCATCTTTTCCCGCGACAGAGCAGGTTTAATCTGTCCGACGGTGATGAATATTCCACTGTTTTCCTGCTCACATACAGTAAAAATCCACAGGGATCAGAGGAGTCAGTGAGCTTTGAGTGGAGCGTGTCACCCGTTAATCCTCCTCCTGAAGACAGGTTATACCAACATGGTGACCACACAATCTGCTCTTCACGTTTGCCTGCATTTCCCCTCTGCACTGTTGACCTAATCAAGTTTTGTCTTCTTCTTATGTTCTGTAAAAGCCATGCAGGGGTTGGCTCAGGCCCATATCTCATTCAAATTCCTTATTATACAAGTAAATTCTATGGAATTCTAAATTGTCATTTTTCATCAGAATAAGAGCAATGAAAACTAATGTTTTCCATAATTTCATGATTTTTTTCAAAGCTTTTTCCTGACGTTCCAGGTCTCCAAAACATCCACGAAACCCTGACAAGTTCTTATGGCTGATTGTGGATCCATGACTACTTATATATGAGTACTTGAATACTTTGTCATGTGCATACTTGAGTAAAAAAGTATAAAAACACGATTCAAAATATTTGTGAGTTTTTTTTCTGTATAACAATAATCTGAGACTATGGAGAAGTGATGAATATTGTGTAACTGAGCCTGTGTTATTATGCAAGTTGTACAATTTCCATAGTAACTGTTGCTGGTTCCACATCAGCGGCGGCGTGGCTTAGGTGGCAGGGTCACCGAGCGATCGAAGGGTCACTGGTTCGATCCCCGGCTCCTCCTCAAGGTCCCTTAACCCCAAATTGCTCCCGACGAGCGAGCGGGCCTTGCACGGTTCCCTCGGCTGTCGGTGTGTGAATGTGTGTATGAATGGGTGAATGTGAGGCAAACATTGTAAAGCGCTTTGGATAAAAGCGCTATAGAAATTCCGTCCATTTACCATTAGTGACCGTTCAGAGCATTTACACCGCAAAGACACCGCTCACTGCTCAGCTCAGCCGGAAGAGAAATGCAAAAAAAAACCAAGTGGAAACGCAGGCAGCAGGGCTGAGTACACCCAGGGTTAAGATGTATTTGTTGAAAACTGAAAAGGAAACATCATTTAGAAACTCGGAGGTGTACACAGTGAAGATCAAACATCTTCAAAATGCTCCGGCTTTCAGAGGAAAAACCACGTCGCCGACCGTCACTAACTTCACTTAAAATGACGACATTTGGCGAAAACAATCTCTCAATCTCATCCAATCCTCCCTGATCTGCTTTATATTTTTGAGTCATAACACACACCACCTACAGCAGGACACTCAGATGTCACTATGGAGACACTTCACAATCACAAGTCAGCCTTCGGGACACTTTGCAGACTTTCATCATTCTGGACAAGCGAGAATCCATTATGAGCGAATACATTTTCAATCACATTCTCCTGACTCAACTCACCGCAGAGCACAGGCCGCGCACACACACACACACACTGTGATTAATTGTTAGAATTTTACAGCACATGAAAAATTGGGTCATAACTCCAAATATTCAGTAAGACCGCCTGTATTCTGCACAAACACATAAATATCAAAACAGAAATAAATGATAGTGGACGATTGGGACCACCGGCACTCTGTCAGCGTGTGTTTCGTCCTGAAGGGTTTTTCTTTTTTCAGCCTGTCAGCATCTTCAGCTGAGCACTCGGACTGCTGCTGCCATTGCTGACACACACACACACACACACACACACCTGTCTGTCCAATGATGGACGTGTCCGGACACAGATATGGGTCTAGATCTGATCTGGTGGATTCAAATGTTAGATTAGTCAATCACATATTCATGGTGTTGCTGTACATTGTATGTATTTAGGGTGGTTGCTAGAGTGTAGGGAGGTGTTCTGCCCTTCAACCCATTTTGGCCCAGGGATCACCTTCCTGGCTCAGAAACAACACGGACCACTGAAGTGTGGGGAGGGGAAAGATCTGAAGAATCTGAAGCACTAGAGTCCAAACGCCCCACAGTTCACAAATCACCGTTTTGCACTTTTGAGATCGAAAAATAAGATGCATCGATCTTCTCCCATATACCGCAGGTTGTCAATCCAGTTTGTTAATCAATGTGATGTGGTATGAAAACACTATTTGTGAAAAAGTGAAGCCCGAGGACTACTGGGCCTTGGAGGATGTATGAACGTTTCAAGGTATTCCTGACGTAATAAGTTTACCCCAAAACTCCACGATGCTGCTGTGATTTGATTACAGGGGTGTTGTGTGTTTGAAGCGATGTGTGTATGAAGCGATGTGCGTATGGGAGATAAAAGCCTCTCGTTGCCTCGACGTGTCACACGTCGGCGTCTCATTTCCTCCTCAGGTTTATGTCGGCACTGAAAGTTGTCACCACGGGTGCAAAGTGTGAGGACAACAGTCTGTGACTTCCTGTTGGGAGACGTGTCAGGCCTCAGGCAGGCAACACGAAAAAACAGAATCATCCACTGGGCGCAAGGCAGGATACACCCCGGACAGGACGCAAGGCTGACGCAGCACTGTCCGACAAACGGAAATAAATAAACAACACACTGGATAAAAATCCAGAAACCAGGAGATCGCAAAATAAACAAACTTGATACTTTTGTACCAAAAATATTTACAAATATATATAAAAGGAGAAAATTTTAATTGAAATGTTTAATTGATTTATTTAGTCCAGGAAATTCATTTGTCATATGGACTCTATAATGATTAAATAGTCCATATTTGTCTATAAATAACAAACTAAATTTGAGAAAACTTCTATCAAACCTGCTAAAAATTTCTAAAACCCTTCTGTCAGATAAAGAAATGCAAAATAGATTAAAACTCAGGGACAAAGGAAATTCTGGAATTGAATCCAAAAATGCAATGTGAGACATTTGGCACTTTTTAAACTGTTTTGACATCAAACCCTAAATGAGGTCATCTGTGATGCTCCTCCATCTCACTCTCTTCTACTCTATTATTATAACTGGACTTTATGAAAACAAATACTCTGGTGTCTCAATGAGTAGAAACTTTGGGTTAAAATAAAACACAGAGTAGAGACCAGCTTTATCTTTATCTTTATCTTTATCTTTAAGAGAGCGGATCTTTAAAGTTCATAAATAAATGCTAACGATGTGTGTTTGCCACATGCAGCCTGTATTTCTTTCCTGTGTGCCTGCAGGCGTGAAGCCACAGAGCCTTAAATCAATGCTGAGTTAATTGCCGTTAGCGCTGAATGGAGGATCCTGCTTACACCAATAGGATCAATGTTTATTGTGTGGATGAGCCTCCAATTGTGCCTGAATAAACTCAAATTAGAGTATTTTTCTCTGCATTTACATATGAGTGGACGGATGACAACAGGCATTAGTCCTTCCTGCCGAGGTGCAGGTGTCAAACAAGAGGAAGGAGGGGAGATTCCTCCAAACTCTACAGGAAATTTCACATTCTGAGATTCCAGCACGCTTGGATTAGAGCCGACCGCGGCCGTCCGAGAGTGGGGACGCAAATCATTCTCTATGTTGGAGAGATTATCTCAACAAGGGACTGTAAATGTCAGAACTTGTTGAGGAAGTACTTCACTCGGAGTAGAGATGACGCAGTTCCTCCAGGAGTTCATTGAATCAATACGTCCAAGAACGGTGAAGATTATGGAAATTAGACCTCCATCCAAAGGTTTTATTACCTCACTTAGAAGATTCTACCGTCATCAACTTCACGTTTTTTCACTTCGGTCTCGTCCAATCAATCAGTCAGCATGTTTACGTACGAGTTCAATTCATCTTCTACCCCAAAGATGAACATGAACACACATTCAGATGGAAATCAGCATTTATTCATATCTATTTACATAAATATTACATCTGTCCAGAAATGACCCAACGTTTATCACCTTCTAAACCCAGAGATTTCATTGGTGCAGCTTTGTGTAGTACCGATGAAAGACGTGTTTAATGAAATGTGAAATTCCAACTCCAGAGGGTTCAGATAAGACGTTTGGATGACTCACTGTGAGTTCTGTTTTTCTTTTTTTCGATTTATGACCGGAGTCAACATTTTGGCGAACATGTTGCATTAAACATCTCTTTGCTCTTTATAAAGTGTTGGGAGCCTGCAGGTAAAATGGCCTGCAGACACATGAATGCAACAAAACACACACCCACACACACCCACACACACACACACACACACATGCACACAGAGTGGATTCCAGCAAACTTCTTGTATTTGTACGTCTCTTTAGAGGAAAAGCCTCTTGTCCTTTGTCCTCGTGTCCCTGTGAGGAGCTTGAGTCTTTCTGTCCTCTTTAATCCGTCCCTCTATTCCAGGACAGGAACAGAAAAACACAAAACCAGGTTCACGCAGCGCTTTAGTGGTGAAAAGTGAAAGAGCTTGTGTGTGTTTTTTTCATGCACTGAGTCGACACTCGATTGGCTCTGGAAAATTGCTTCTTTCTGTTGAAAAGGGGGAAGGAGGAGGAGGAGGGTGAGGAGGAGGAGGTGGAGGAGGAAGAGTGTTTAATAGGATCCAAAGGGAGGCTCTGCTCTTAAACAGGTGGAAATTGGACGTCCTGGATTTTACACAAATTGTAAAGTTAAAGTATACAAGAAGAAAAGCAGTCTGCTCTCTGAGGATTAACAACTTTTATCAGACAAACTCCGACTGTTTCCAGGACCGGGAGACACAACGACAGTTTTTAAAGACATTCAACCTACGGGGCTCACAACAATCTAAACATAAACAACAACAACAACAACAACAACCAGCAGAGTAACAGCAGTACTACAATAAAACACATTAAACAGCAACAACAACAACCAGCAGAGTAACAGCAGCTACTACAATAAAACATAAACAACAACAACAACAACAACCAGCAGAGTAACAGCAGCAGTACAATAAAACACAGTAAACAACAACAACAACCAGCAGAGTAAGAGCAGTACTACAATAAAACACAGTAAACAACAACTACAACCAGCAGAGTAACAGCAGCACTACAATAAAACACAGTAAACAACAACAACTACAACCAGCAGAGTAACAGCAGTACTACAATAAAACACATTAAACACACAACAACAACCAGCAGAGTAACAGCAGCACTACAATAAAACACAGTAAACAACAACAACAACCAGCAGAGTAACAGCAGCACTACAATAAAACACAGTAAACAACAACAACAACCAGCAGAGTAACAGCAGCACTACAATAAAACACAGTAAACAACAACAACTACAACCAGCAGAGTAACAGCAGTACTACAATAAAACATATTAAACGACAACAACAACCAGCAGAGTAACAGCAGCACTGCAATAAAACACAGTAAACAACAACAACTACAACCAGCAGAGTAACAGCAGTACTACAATAAAACACATTAAACAACAACAACAACCAGCAGAGTAACAGCAGCACTACAATAAAACACAGTAAACAACAACAACTACAACCAGCAGAGTAACAGCAGCACTACAATAAAAACAACAAACAACAACAACAACCAGCAGAGTAACAGCAGCAATATAATAATAATAAACAACAGCAAACAAAAGTCAACACCAACTTGTACTTGTACTTACTTTTGATACCAGCTATTTCAGTATTTAGTTGTAAAGATTACTTTACTTACCAGTTACTTTGGTTAATATTCATTATATTTATTTGTTGCTCTAAGGGCTCAGTACTTTAGTTAGTAACTGCTGTAACTTTAGTTCCTGTTTTTTTTTTTGTAATTAAGTTACTATAAAGTAAATTTGTTAGTTATTTAATCATTAGTGATTTTAATTACTATTTCACTTAGTGTAGGTACCAGATACTTTAATAGAGTGGATTTGAGTTACTTGTTACTTGATGCTCTGCGTGTTAGATTTATTGGTACTTGTTCAGTTATTTTGGTTCATATTTACTTCTTACTTTAGTCTCTACATATTTTAACACACGGCCCTTTGATAACAACACAGATGTATTCAACTTCTAATATTTTATTCAATTTTTGAAATGGAATTATTTAAACCACTTTGACAACAGAGCTGTCACTCTCTCTCCGTTCTTCTTCGGTCGCTGCTCCTTCCATCTTGTCTTGTCTTCTTTCCGTTTCGCTCTTCATCCTCGTCTCCCCTTCAGATATGTGAGCTCTGTGTTTTTACTTCTGTCACTCGTTCACTTCATATCTCTCCTTTGTTGGATTTATTACTGTTGTTACTACTGTCTGGATATTGTTCACCTATTGTGTATTTTGAAATGTTGTAATATTTGTTTTTATACTGTTTAACTCTTGTTTAGTGACATGTCTGCACTTTTTGAGCCATAAGAGTTTTTGGTATTATTGCACTGACACAGCCTGAAGCTTGAACGTCATTGTTATGGAATTATGATGTCATATTGATCCGGTTTCACTTTCCGTTGTACCTCTACAGCATGTATGATGACAATAAAACAGAATCAAAGCTTTCAATGTGCTCGTTGTCTTATTCTGATGAAAGTTTGTCTTCCTCTGACTAAAGTGACTAAACTCATCTTAGTGTGTGTGTGTTTTTCTCTCCCTGTCAGTCAGTGCAGGTTTCTGACTCTGATATCAGCTCTGATGAAGATGATGATGGTGCTGCTGCTGCTGGTGATGATGATGATGATCATGGTGATGATGATGATGATGATGATGGGGGGTG
>OMNV01007914.1:18694-41326 GCA_900303265.1 Brotula barbata | reverse complement strand
ATAAGATGGAAAAATACTTTGCCTAAAAAAAAACTGTTGTGTGGAGATGAAGACTCTGTGAAGGTGGAGGTAAACAAAAGGAGAATATGCCACATTCCCATTCAGATGATGTATTTTTAGACGGTTGAATGAAGCAAATGTACAAAGCAGCCATTGTATGTTTTTGGAAAAATGTTCCCGGAGAAGTTGGGGACGTGTTGTCAGACTGGATGCTGGTTAAAAGCTTTATTATGGAAGCAGATGCCGCTTGGTGAGTGTTGTGGTGGAAACCTGAAAGCGTGGAGTACTCTGATGGAGGCTGAGGAGGCCGTGAGGATGAAGGAAAGGACCATGGCAGGGCGTGGCAGGGGTTTGGAGAAGGTTTGATCTTTAACTTTAAGGTGGCAAAACTCTTCCTCGGCGAAGTTCTGGTTTTGGTCTTGGTGAGTTCCATCTTGATATGGTCCTTTTCTCTATAAGACTGAGTTCTGGCATGGTTTGGAAAAATTTCTCCCTGAGATACCGAAGGCGTTGGCTGCCACAGAGCTGTCACAGAGGCCAGGTAGAGCTCATTATTTTCTATTTTCAAAGGCGAACGCTGGAATTTTTCTGTGCTTGTTTTGAATATTTTTGAAAATGAGTGAAAACTGGGTGGAAAAAACAAAAAAAAAATTCTCCTGTTAGTTTGAGGAATTTGAAGAGCATAATTTGGCAGATGGTCCACACACACAGACACACACACACTTTATTATCAGAATAATTTTCCGATATGTTATCTTGATGACCACGGCTCTGATTTGTTGTCGCTACATCACTGCTGTCCACCAGGGGTGCGTCTTGTTTAACGGGTTGTTTAATTGGTGCTTGAATGGTGTAAGACCAGGTGTAATTTTCAGACAGTACCTTGTCAACAGCACCAAGTTTGTAGATTTTAGTGTATTGTGACATAATATCCTCTGCTAATCAAAAACTGCTTGCTGGAACTGCATTTTATCATTTCTTTAGGTAATAGTGGCGTGATAGTGATGGCCTAAAATCCCAGATTTCTGTCATAATTCCATGCCATCTAAAGTTATTGGTTTTTAGTGATCCTATTGTTGATACTCGTAAATTCCCAACAAAACTGAAGATTTACGGGAACACAAACTTCACCATCCCTGTCAGGGATTTGCAGTGGATTTAGTAAATACGCCCTGGATGGACTCGAACATCGAGGAGATAAATGGACGAACGCGGCACAGGATAGAAGTGTAGAGAGATAAGACGGGTGCTGCTCTCATATTATTTTACACTTATTCAACATAGCGTGTAACATAAAACTTTATCAGACGAGTATACACCAATAAAAATGAAACTTTAATGTACATAACCCCGGTGTTCTACATTCTACGTTTACAGCCGGCATAACGCTAGAATAAGCTTGAATTTCCAGATCACAGATATTCCAAGCAATCGATAGATAAGACTGAGTGTCAGAAGGAGTGAAGCTCAAACAGGAGAGAGGATATTCTGGGTCAGCGTGTCAGCAGCTGGGCGGGGGTTGAAACAAATAATCCTGTCTTCCTGCCTCGTCCGCTAACTGAGACAATTGGTTTTAAATGACATCAGGACCGTCCTTTGCTGTTTTATCATTACTTTACTGACACTGAAAAATATATGAAGCTCAAGAGGAAACGTCCTCTTCACTGTCCTCTGTCTGACTGGATGGAGATTATTCAAGTGTGTTTGTATTGTAATGGTAGGGAGCATCTGTTTCTGTTACCATAATGAGAGCGAGAGATAATAGGATGTCATGTTGACGAGCGCTCGTTCTGTGGTCAGGCTTGTTGTCGTCATGTATGACTTGTTGGCGCAGTGCAGCTGGCGGGGTGGATGTGGTTCAGCGTACAGGCGTCTCTGCCCTCTTATCGGATCTGTGACCGTGTTTCAGACAGAGGACTTGTTCTGGACCAGGTGCTGTGTGAGCGTGCTTACATTTATTCCACGGAGACACACTGTGCTGAGTGTGCACCCGCAGAGGCCTCATTCTGTGTTACATGCTTTGTTTTCTCAATATTTAACATTTGCATCGAGTGAAGAGTGTGTATGTCCACCCGTGTTTGGAACCAACAAGAGGCGAGACGCTGATTTAAATTCCTGCATAACAGAGGGAACAAAGGAGCGTTTAAGTGTGTTCTTTTCGCAGTTCACTAGTCTAAATCGACTCCCTGATGGCTAACGCTGGTATTTGGTGGAAGTTGGAAAGGTCCAGGATGATGTTATTTAGCAGTCTTAGAAAGCGTCATTAATTTCCCTCTCCAGTGGCTGATCAGCCACTTTGGAGCAAACCTGATTTTCTACTGCTCAGCTGAACAGAAAGAATTAAAGGACACCGAGCACCCAAACAAGTCAACACTCGGAGTGATTCTGTAGAAAAAAGGGGGATAAAAACGTTTCCCGTGCTCTCGGAGGACCTCAGTCTGATGATAAATCTTCAATCATTAGACGTTGTTGTGCTATGTGATCAAATTTAGTCCCCAAAAACCACAAACTTTTTGTATTAATTGGAATAGATTTTTACTTCCCTCCTCCAATCACCCTTGGATTAAATGTTGGTAAATGATGCTGTTATTGAGCAACACTTGAAGATGAAACATTCAAGGTCCTTTAAAAGACTTGAGATCAATTTCATGGAACTTTTCTACTTGATTACGTTGCGTAGAAAAAGCGTGGAAGTTCTGCTTTTAAAAAACAACAATCCTAAAATCCATCATAGTAATCCTTACTCTTCTTTAAATTATGACATTTGTAATTCCTCCTTAATCTGATCTGAGCTCGCTTTGAGCCAAATTAAGGCTGTTAATCTGCTGATTGATTTTGACCTGAACCAAATCAAATCAAAACAAGAGCAAATGCAAAACACTGATTCTCTCATTTGGATCAGAGCAAACAGTGAAGGTTTCATCTGGAAGTTTATGTCCTCCAAAGATTGCTCGGGTGTGATAAAATAAGATATTTTGGAATGTCTGACAAATGCAAATGTTATTTTACTGTATTTCCGTTCAGAAATATAATACTCTGCAATGCGTTCTGTACAGTGTATTCATTACCACAATATCCTATTTAAACCAATTTTTGTCATTGTAGAAATGTAATTTGACATAATGATGGCATTTCATTTCCCATCATTCATGGCACTGAAGAACTATAATCTAAAATTCATTTGCTATTATCTGGAAAAAATATGAATGCGTCTGCTTATTGTCTTATTGGCGAAATTAACTTTTAAAAAAAAACAAAGAACGATTTCTACACTGTCCAGTCATCACAAAGCGGCCTAAAATATACAAGGCCACACACACACACTTTCCATTAAAAGGGAAGTAAAATGCCCAGATTGCAGTTGCCTGGTTTGCAGAATGGTATTGACTTTCTACTGAATGGATTAGTCATCGAGGATTCGGGGTGGAAATTAGTATTCTGCATCATGTCCATGGCGGTCTCTTGGTCCTCCGCTAAATTTCATCATGTTTTGCTGAATCAATGGCGCAGACACAAACCCCCATCACGGTGCATTTGGAGGACCAATTATTGTGCAAAAGAAGTCTAACTGCAAACTAAATGTACGGTGAATTGGTTTTTTTTTGACTTGAAGCAATTGTATGTGTGTGTGTGTGTGTGTGTGTGTGTGTGTGTGTTTATGGGATAAAGAATATTGCCTTTTTTGTCAGTTGTGAAGGAGGATCAGCATTATTAGTGGCTGTGAAAACTGAAGCAAAAGACAAAATCCCAACAGACCCGGTGAGTCATTGTGGTTAAATAGTTTTTGGGGAGCCACACTCATCTTGCAAGGAAATACAGTATCATAAAATCTTTGTCCCTCGCTAGCGATTTAGTAAACAAAATCAAACATAGGGGGATCTACTTGTGTAAAAACAGAGATATGACAACAGAGAAGTGCTCCATTACAAGTAAAACCTAAAAGCAAAAAAATGGTACCCAGGCAAAATATAAACAAATATTAGCAAGGATGTTTACTCAGGTACCATCAGTTCAATTAGACTTGCAAGGAGCCACTGCATTTGTAGGCGATACACCTGATCACAATTTAGAATAGTTTATTTTGTAGCATATATTACAGCAAATAGTATCAAAAGCAATGAAACCAACAACACAAAAGCCTTAGTTCTCTGATCTCAAAGCTTTTACCTTGATCCCTGTGTGGATGCAGTACTCAAAGGGGAGAGAATAAATCAGACAAGAAACAAAACTCCACACTTAAAAGTATATCAAACCAAAATTAAGTCAAACACAAGCAGAATGTTTCAAAGGATGCAACTGAGATTAGAATGGGAGTTGGGAACTGCAAGACAAACAATTAAACATGCAATATACATATGCGTGTGTCTATGCATGTATGTATGTATGTATGTATGTATGTATGTATGTATTTATAGAATAATAGAAATCAATGTGAAAACTGTTATTGTAAATAAAGTTGTGTGAATGGTGCTCATTTTAGGAGCTATAGAAGGAAGAACAGATCAATTATCAAGAGTTGTTGACAGTTTTTGTGTTTGGTTGGCGATTTGATGCAACATGAGCACAACGCTGACAACAGAGCAGCTTTGCTAGATTTCAGAAGCTTTTTCACTTCTTACGGGGCTCAGTGGTCGGTGGAGCCTGGGGTGTATGTGGGGGCTGGAGGAGCCACCCGATGAGATGAGGAGAATTTGATTTCTTAGTATCTGCAGTCCTGTTTCTCCTGTGTTCTGAAGACTGAGATCAGTAGAAAAATGAAAAGACATCCCATACCAGAGCTCTCTAGAGCTCATCGTGATCCAAAATGTAAGACCTGACCTGAAAAAGACCTGTGCAAAAACTCCACAATTTTGGCTTGTATTAATAATTCTGTTTTAAAGTGATCTGGCCTAAAATGGATCAGACCCAGATAGAAACAGACATGAGGGTAAACAGAGCGGATCCAAAATGAGGTTGAACAGAACAGACTCAAATGGAGAGAGAAAACTGATTCATTACTAATCAACATGCAATATTTCTTTTAATATTCAACTTGACAAAGACCCGAGGCAATACTACGGGGGCCAAACACCACCCGATACAACTGAATGTAATGTAGGCGTGACTCAACTCTGATCTAAGAGCTCACAGTTGCTTGGGAACTAGTGGAAAAATTAACCTAATGGGGAATTATCAGACTTTATTATATGGGTCACGCTAATGCACAACTCTTGATTGGTCAAATGTGGCATTCTACCATCAGTTATCATCTTGATAATGAGTCCATAACCCAGCTTGAGTATTTGTTGGTGATTCACAGATCGAAGCTACTTTGTATCCCTACACCAAGAGCTGCCCGCATGTTTAGCTAGCTACAAACTAGCATTGCTGCTATGAATAAGCATTGCCTTCCCGTCGTTATTTGTCATATGGAAACATCCCTAATGACATCCCATTCACTGTAACACATTTCAAAATGATTGGAAATGTGTAATTTAACTTCACGTTTATATAGACTGCTGCTATGTAGCAAGCAGGCGGTCAAACTCTGCTGCCGTTGTTTATGTAGTAGAAGGGTGACTAGAAGTCCTTGTTTTCTGAACACAGTCTCCTTTTTTTTACTGCGCAGGTCTTCTCATAATGTTACTATTTTTAGACACAGTCCGGCTAATAACATTCAATATTTCAATGCCAAAAAAAAAATCTAGTCATCTCATGTAGCAGCACAGTTGCTACACTAGCAGAGAGTAACAGCCGTGCTACTATTTTTCTTAACTTAAGCGATAATTTATGAATTAATTTTTGGTAAGTAATCTTGTATCTCAGTCTTGTTGTGTTGAGAGTTTTACATTATTGGAGCCATAGAATGAGAAAGTACCTGGGGTATTTACTCGGGAAAATGTTTGATTGTTTTTGTCAAACCTTTATCCTAAAACACTAAATGGAATATTCCACACTGTTGTGGGAAATTGCTGTAATCATTTTTTGAGGATTTGTATTCAAATGAAAATTCTAACAGACGTTCATGTAGCAGAGTCGTTCACACCTTGGCCCACATCACATGGGATTCATGTGACTTTTGCACCCTGCTCAGGGTCTGAATGTCTCACAGATGGTTTATGGCCCACCATTGTCTAAGATCGTCGTACTGTTTCACCCAGAAGTACTCCAACTGGATCTCCACTGATCTGAATGACTGATAACCTTCATATACAGCTGACATCTTCATTTTTAATACCAGCAAATGTTTCAGAGCGTTAACTTTTAATGGAGTATTCATCCGTCTTGAGCACTTCTTTCAGCAGTACTAGTGTGAACGTTCTCAGTTTGGTTGTAGCTTTTACATTAATCCACCCGCATGGGATGACAGGAATAAAGTGCAAATTCACTTTTCTTTTCGGTTACTTCACATATTTCTGTGATTTGGGAATGGTGGGTTTTTGAACTGGAGCAGGTGTGTTTGTGTGTGAGAGAGGGGGAGTATGGGGCGAGAGAGAGAGAGAGGAAAAAAGAGGGACGCAGGTGAGAATGGAGATAAGCAGAAGGCGTGATGAGGAGAGGGAAGATCAGAGAGAAACGGAGAGCAGGGAGAGGTAAAAAAACAAAGGAGGAAGAGCATCAAACAAGTTATTTATCTCGTGGGATAAACACGGAGCCATGTTAGGACGGAACCAATCTGAATGACAAGGCAACGACCTCTCCTGATTGGTTTTGACTATCGCTCTGTGTCCGGGCCGACGGTTATCTCCAAATATCTGGACTGCTGCTTTATTTCTCAGACAAATATCAGACAACATCTCCACACCGGATTTGTCACAATTTAATCCGTGATTATCAGCCTTGAAGCCATAGACGTGGACGTGACTTGAGGGCTCCTCTCCTCTCTGCTCCCCCCACCACATCAAAACCCGCCAAACATGCACACTGCAAAAATCGCCATGTCTCACAGCGTACTGAGACCTAATTTCTTATAAAAGTGAAATGAAATCTGCCAGTATATCAACTTTTTTGGAGGATTTTCTAGTATCAGATTTCATTTTCTTGATGTCATGGTGCTCTGTATTGTTTTTCGATAGGCTACTGACTGTCTCTCCCTTTACCCCATTTGATTTATAAATCATGAAGATGAGGTGATGTATGATATCTTGGTGTCTTCATTGTAAGGCTTTTATTTGTTAGCTCCTCTTTAGTACAGTTGTCCACCCATGCTAATTGTGGCACTTCCGATTGTATGTTGGTTGTTCTGAGTTGTTATGGTTATAATTCTGAGGATAATTGAACAATGGAAAGGAACAAGTATCCACCAAACTGACCCAGTATTCCTTTAATAAGTTCCTGGTTGAATTCTAGCCAGAGAAGCAGGATAGTTGTGGTTTAAATAGCTCCATTTAATGGCTGTAACCTTCTCTTTTGACTTGGTTCTTTCGGTCGTCCTTATAATTGTTGGTTTGTATTTCAAGGTTTTTGTCCTCTCGCCCAGTTTTAAGGAGTAGTAGAAACAGATGGGACCATTTTTTGTTTGTGTGCTTCCCTTCATGTTTTTTTCTGCACTCTAAATATGTTGCGGGGCCCGGGAGATGCTGGAACTGGTCTGAAGGTGCCTTCAATGGGAAGCGGTGGTTTTACGCAGCACCACGCAGAGCGCGGGCTCAGCCATGTGCGACATTCGAATTCCCGCATGGCCAATAGAAACCAGCCAGGCCCGAACACCAACAGCCAACAACACAGAAGAAGAGGCACAGACGATAACCCTCAACAACCCGACAGATACATCTTCCTTGTTGACCAAAACAAACAGATGCCGGTCCCTGGAGACTTTTGGTGAACCCCGCCTATTTTGCACTGACCTTCGCAATGTTAGCAGTGCACGCCGGCGATGCTCGCTCTATTCGGCGGTGAGCTCAGAGCAAAGCGCCTTAACGTTCCAGCAACTCTTGTTTTCCATCTTGACACTCAGCCTACACTATCATTAATTTCTACACAAGTTGATTTGTGCTAGAAACAGGTTGAAATAATCTTACAGCTCCGGTAGATTTTTTTTTGTTCTTGTTTTCAGAAAATAACACTTCTAGGATCCACTAATAGACATAAAAAAACTTGTCAGATGGAGAGGTTCTGCAGGGCACACACCACCCACCCACGTCTCACTTCTATTGAAACCTTACCGTGTGTTTTCACACGCGATTTCAGATGCGTGCATAAAAGAAAAAGAAGAAACTAGAAATATTTTCTTCTCGTAACCAAGCGAAGTACGTGACCACAAGGGTGAAGTAACGTGGTGTATTTTGAATACAAATCTGCTTGTTTTAACCCTTCCCCTGAGTTCATTCGTTCTTTAAGGTAGCACTGCTTGATCGGAAGAATTCTGGAGACGAGCTGATTTGCATCTGAAATGAACGTCACCCTCTCACCCCAGCAGGAGTGAATTGTATGTTTTCTTTACATGAGGAAAATCACATTTTCAGACTCTGTAGGAACGCCTGATGTGCTGAGAGGTTTTTTTGTGGTAGTTGTGTGGTTCTGAAGTGGCACAGTAAGTGGCCCCTGTCAGTACCTCGGCACAGATGAGCTCTTCATTTGAGTGGCAGGTGATTTTCTGTCAATAGCATCCTTACGCATCCCAAATCCACAGCTACAAGCTCACCACCTCTCTCAGTCTGGACGTGTAGAAACTTGGTGCCAGATTAAGTGATTATTGCAAGCTCTGGAGTTCCCCAAGGCTCTTACACGGGCCACTTTACAGTAATTAATCCTAACCACCTCTCTTTCTTTGTATTTTTATTTTTCCCAGCTGTGGTACTTATTGAATGTGTGTTGTTTATTTATGCAAACGGTAACAGAAGACCGGATCAGATATTCTCAGCTCTGTTTTGGGCCAAAATAAATGGGATGTGTTGAATATCTGCCAGCACAGTTGCCCAAGCTGCAACAAGTCCTCCAGTCCAATATAACCTACCCAGTCAGGCATTTAAAGATGCCTCAGAAAGCAATCGTTTCTGTCTCATTTGCTCCATTTGCAGTGTTTTGTTTACCTCTGTCTTGGAAACTAATTTGTGTGTTTCCGTGTACATAGAAATCAGATATAGGGCAACTTGTAAAGTAAGATGTAAAGAGAGAGTAAAGACTCTACGGAAAAAACATGGGTGTCTGCAAAATCCAAATTGGGCATTAGGACCTGTAATGTTAATGTAGCTCAGGATCTGCAAGGACTTTGCTGACTGCCCCCCATAATTGTGGCCTTGAACTAGTTTCATGTCCATCCCACTCCTGAATCTCTCCAACACCTCTCATGTAGGACATTTTTTTTGTTGCTAGGCTGAGTTAGGCTCTGAATTTATCAATCAAGCCATGTATAATTTTTATCCAACCATGTTTTCAAGGCCAAACTACCTGAGGAGAGGTGATATGAGAACGAGTTCTCCTGTGATTCCAGTACAGACAGGAAATAGGTGTGAAAATGAGTGTGCATCTGCATTTCTTCAGGATAATGGTTTTCTCTCCTTATCATTTGATTGAGCTGAGATGGAGTCCAACTTGATTATGGTTTAATTACAAAACAAACTTCCCACACAGAAAAGGTGTCAAGTATTTGTCGATTCACTGTCATGTCATTGGACGATTGTGGGATCCTGTCAAACAATCAGCTGTTCTCAGCTGATGAATCTCTGTGACGTTGCACAGTTTTGGCCATCCGGTAAGAAAAAAAGGAAAAAAGTGGGGAATTCAATTGATCTAATAATTGTGTTTTTATCGTCATTTTTATTTGTTATTTATGTTTTATTATTTCTTTCTTTTAGTTTTAATTATTTTTTATTTATGCAGCTCACTCATTTTTTAATTAGATTTAATTGTATAGTGATTAGTATTTTTATTTATTTTATTTTATTAAATGTTGTTGATTTAATTGTATTTTTAATTTAATTTGTATTGTTTATTCTTTATAATTTATTTAAAATTATTTTTAGTGTTATTTATGTATTCATAATTATTTTATGTGTCATTCTATTTTATTGTATTTTGTTTTATTTTTATTTATTTATTTCTTGGCGCACATGTAGTTTATTTTGGACTGTGTTTACTACAGAGCCATGTTTATGTGTGTATTCATCGGTCTGAAAGATTAACAACAGATGTTGTGCTGTTTGCTTTGCAAACTGCATCATCTTTAAGAGTGAATGGAAGAACACAGACAGTGCTGATAAATAAAACATCGACTGTGCTTAAGGGAATAAGACTGCATGTGATTAGTGCCACATAAAACAAGGAAACGGTAAACACGTTGTCCCTTCACATGTGATCCACACCCTCTCTGGGCCTTTCTGTAATAAATATGTCAATTTGTTTTGATTGTAGCTGAGTTCAGTGTAATTTGAATAAGTCGTAATGAATCAGTGAGAGACATTAAACTCCATCTGAATGCAGCCCGTGATGTCACTATTGAATAATACAACAGGATGAATATTAAAGGTTTGTCATTTTTGAAAGATGTAGAGTGCAGGTTTATGATGTCATCCTGCAGCTTTTGTGTGATCGCTAATGATTGGGGCGTAACATTTGATTTAATTTAGTTCTTTCAGCAAAGATTGAATGTATCATAAAATCTTATATTCTGCTCATAATTCAATTCAGCTCAGTTTGAGCTGATTTACTTTGATGTGTTGAGAAAGTACAACGGCTTTGCAACCGTGGAGCGTCAAAATAAAACAAAACAAAACAAAAAAAGAAAGGGATTCTGTCAGCAATCAGTGAATCTCAAAGTAAGACTTCAAACACTAACATTTATTTTCAGGGCTAAATGTTATCCTCCAACAACAGAGGCTCAATATGTGGTGCTGAAACATGGAAGATGGAAGCTGAACAAGAACAGAAGCATGTCAGATGAAACACATTGACAAAAACCACTCCAAAAAACACTTTTATATATTTACTCCATATAAAGTTATAAGTTTATATAGACACAAATATGTTTCCTCAAAGTGTTTTCTTATGACATGGAAGCCTCAAATAAAGTATATAAATGCACAAATTTACAAATATATGTATGTGTGTGTATATATATATATATGTATATATATTTATATATATACTGCATATACATACACATACTAAATACATGGCACACATAATAAATTATAAGACAAAAGGCCGACAGACCTGTTAAATAACACACGTCTCCAGAATGCTGCAACTTACAATGTCAGTGAAATAGTTTGGCTGTAAATGATCTGAGTGCTCTAAACTCTCACTTAAATCTCCTGTAGTTGCTATGGGTTTTAACATTTGGTTCATTGATATGGACCGTTAGAAGACATTTGTCATTGTATATTAGGAGAACAGGAGGGGGGGACTCTTATCCTATTGGTTAAAACTTTGCAATCGTCCATCATTTTATGCCCCGCCCCATCCTGTTTAAACTTGAAATTCAGGACATATCATCATTGGTTGATAAAAGAAAAACAGAATCTTATGTTGTTTTTTTTCTGTTAATTGTCAACATAAAAATCAGTGTAGAAATTTAATTCACAATTCAGACATCCTGGTTTAACCATTTTTTCCTCTCCTTTCACTTGACCCGTAATCAGCGGCTCATTTGTATTTCCTGTCATTTCTCTTCATTTCCGGTGACCTCAATCTGTTGAGCTAGGTGCCATTTTGGATCGACATGTTTTCGACGTTTGTTTTGTTTTTCAAATTTTATTTCGCGTCAGTTCGTATGGAGTCTTATCCAAACATGACTTGTGTTTTCCAGGCCTCCCCAACCTGGCTCTGTCTGCAGGTGGACGGGACTGTCTCCGGGCTGGAGACACCTGCTCCAGCGACGACACCTGCAGCCCGCGACTGCGCACCCTTCGGCAGTGCGTGGCGGGGGACGGCAGCGTGAAGCTGGGGCCGGGGGCGCGGAACCAGTGTGAGACCGCCATGACGGCGCTGCTGTCCAGCCCCCTCCACGGCTGCCAGTGTAAACGAGGCATGAAGAAGGAGAAGAACTGTTTGAGTATCTACTGGAGCCTGCACCAGTCAGTGCTGCACGGTGAGGCCCACACACACACCACCTGACCTCTGACGTCACTGAGAAACGCTCACAGTGCCTTATTGGGATTATCAAGCGTGTACCTAACATTTCACGTCAATTAGATTCACGCCTCCACAGGGCTCAACAGTAAATTCCAGGGCTCAACAGAATCATAGTAAAGTTGTGGCTGTGAATCCTTTTGTTCCATCCGGAGTGATTACATTTGATCACGTTTGGGCTTAATTCCAAATGTTTAGCTCTGTTGTCGTAAATTCCTTCAGTAAATCTTTCTCGTTGGCGCTGATATTACATTTAGATACAGACATTTATCATGTAATTGTGTCCAAAGCGATGATGATGATGATGCTACAGAGCAAGCCAGCATGAAAGAGCAGCCTGAAGTAAATAAATAAATCTAAGAAATATATAACCAAATTACATAGAACAAAGCAGATCTGAGATTTAACGTTTAATAACTGAGAGACAGCGAGATGCTCATCCGTGTCGCACCAGAAGCAGCAACACTCTTCTTTTTAGTGGTAATAAGTGCATTATAACAGGATGGACAGTGAGTTTGAGGACATTACAATAATTTCAATATTGTCAGTATTCGTATCAAAAATACAATATTTTTTGTAAATGCTATGAATAAGACACAATGCCATTAATAGAAAAATTAAAATGGGATTATTTTATTCTTAAAATTAGTCACAGATGAATAATTTCGAATGTTAATATTTGTTAAGGTCAATAGGTGTGTATTATTAATAGGTGTGTATTGTCCATGGCATTCACAATGATTTACCTCAAGAACGCAACGGATCACTTTTGGTGATATTGACCCAGATATGAGACACTTCACTCTCTCCAGATGGAGGTGAATCTGCAGCAGACATTTGAAAGGCGTACTGTTGGTGATGCCGGTCCCTGGAGGCTAGACGGCGTTCGTGAAACTGAAATGTAGCTTCCAGTTGTTGACGGTGAACTGGAGCTGTTTTATCCGTACACACACACACACAGACACAAAAGAGCATTTCTGCACACATGGACCTTTAGCACAAGTCTGGTGCAATTTTATTCAGAAAAGTGAAACTTCTGAGCAGAAAGACACCTCCTGTGCTGTGTGAATTGAGATAGAACATGGCAGCCTTCAGCTTCCTGCTTTCTCCTCCTCGTATATGCATCACAGAGGATTTCTCCAGAATCTTTTAGCCTCCTCCCCTGCATGTAGGAAGACTATTTTAGGCTAAGTTATAGCTAAGAGACTGTTATATGTGTATATCAGCAGATATTAATAATGTGCAAGGCACACACTGCCCACATTCCCCAAGCTGTCAGCAATTTTCTGCCATATGTTTTCTTTCATATTTGTTTTTTAAAACCTGCTGTCAAAAAGCTCCGTGCGCTCAGCACCAAAATTAGCTGCTGGAACTCAATGATTGTGAATAACACATTATTTATACTATTTGTCTGGCAGGGCTGAGCCTGGTGGAGAGCTACCCGTATGAACCCGAGGAGAGAGGCTCCGACTACGTCCGCCTGGCCTCCATCGCTGCAGGTGAGTGGGCGAACTGCCATGACTCAAGAGTGTTTTGAGCTTACAGTTGCTGAAAGAAGTCATTTAGACAATCAAAAGCGTCAATTCTCCCAAAACACCACCTGGAAGCAAACCTAGTTTGCCGTGCCCTGTATGAGAGAGACAGGCTAAATGGAGGCGTTACATCCCGCAAGTGTGTGTGAGTGGACATGTGAGTGGGTTTCCAAACGATTTGATGAGCAGCAGCTCACACGTCGCCTGTGTCTTGACTCTGAACCTCTGAGCCTGTAGGCAAAGCTCAGGGCTGCAGTGTGCTGCTGTTAGCCCTCGAGCCATGGATTAATTACCTATTTACTTTAATGGAGCTGGAAGTGGAAAACTGATGAGGGGCAAAAAATCGGGGGGGAGAGGGAAGGAGGGAGAAAGAGAGCGAGAGAGAGGTGAAGATGAAGAAAGAAAATGGAAAAGTGAAGGTAGGAGGGTGAGACGTGGGAAGAGAAGCAGAGCGACAGAATGAAAGCCAAAGACAGCAAGACAGCTGGTTTGTTTATGAAAAACAAAACTGCTCCTCTCCCCACTGAAGGTTTGGAAAAATAGAAGCTGCACATAAATAAGAAGTTAACTCGTTTTTTCTCCCAGTGGAGGCGACATAAAGCCATGAGTTTTGTTTTCTCCGACAGCAATTATTTTCTGAGGCGGAGAGTCTGTGAAACTTATATAATGGTTTAAATGAGGTGATTAGCATGGACGCGTTCATGCACGTCATGAAGTATAATGATAAACGTCTCAGACATGGAAGAATGTTTGTCTAATGACGGCTCGAAGGAGCGATGCTGCGTGATCATACAGTCCCACAATCATTGTCAACACAGGACCACCCAATGATTCTTAGTCAAAATGCTGTCAAAATCACAAGAAACACCATTTAAAATGACATCTTCTCATCAGAAGCTACTGGACGATAGGATTTGTTGTGAGATGATTGTTATGTTGGGTATGAGCAGCTGTAATGCCTTCATCCTGAAATACAAACATGTTAAAACTCAAATCATCTGAAATTTTGAATCAGTCAAGTAAAATTTTTAATAGCCTAGCAAATGACTCAGAATTCAAGTTATTAGCAGTATCTCAAGTAAAACTGCTCTTAGTGAGAAGAGTTACCTGATTTATATCTATATATATAATCTATATTTAATTGTACTGAGAGCTGACTAAAATGTTGTGGGGTTTTTTTTTTTAAGAAAAAAAAAAGCTACATAGCAGCATCGTATTTACAGTTTAAGTGAAATTGCATATTTCCATTTTCTTGTGAAATGTTGAATGTGATATCTTTCAGGAAGTTGATAACATCCGTATACTTATGAATTTGAAAACCGAACACGTCCTCTGGTTGAATAACAATAAGATGGCAATACTAGTTTGTAGCTTGCTAGGACTGCTGGCAAGCTGCTAGTAACTCTTGGTGTTATGATACAGAGTAGTTTGAGTCGCTCGGATGACTGGTCATTATCAAATTCATTTCTCACGATTAAGAACGCAATTGAGCATATGGCAAACACAATATAGAACGGCTACATTGAAAAGGTTACAAACTGTGTAGACTTTATCAGAATGAACATCTTTGTGGAGTCTTTGCATTGATTTCATTTGAAACGGAACTTAATTAATGTCATTGGTGGTCTGTGTGCTGTTTCCTCTGCTGCACTAATCGCTAAAACCTTTCCTAAAACAGTTTGATCGTCTGCGGCATTCAATCAGCCATCGTCTTGATGATGTTTTCATCAAACATTTTAATTAATCAGTGAGATCAAACAGAATTAGAACTGAGACTTTTGATGAGCTCCCTCTCACATAGGTGTGTCATAGTTGCAGCATTGGTTGTATCTCTAAGCCTTGAGCCTTCTGGCAACCCACTTTCCTAAGCTGGGAATCTACAGTATGTACACAGCGTTCACAGGGGTCCACAGTGTCTCTTCTATTCTGTCCACCTGGGTTGCATCAGATAATCGACTCCCTGAAAAGCATCATCTGGTTTCTTTCTGATCTGTGCAGCATCTTTAATGTCCTCATGTTTCATCAAATTCTGTTCAATTCTTATGTTTAACTTGAGGAAACACTTGTTGTCCTGACCGCTGCTGTCCAAACCCCCCATACCTGCACAGGAAAACAACCATTTTTCACCCTCGTGATAACCTCGTCAAACCTGACTTTTTTAGACAATGTGTGGAAAAGCACCGTGCGTTATTTTTTTACACGTACGATCCATTGTTGATAATTCAATTCAGTTTATTTTTATTTAATTCAATTTTTATTTATATAGCGCCAAATCACAACACACGTTATCTCAAGGCACTTTACAGGTAAAGCAGTTCAATATAATTCAGCCTGTATATAAAGCATGCTGCTGAGTGGGAGTCCTCTGCTAGTTAGGATGTATATTCAGTGACCTCACACATAAGCTGCTTATTAAAATGACAGCTCTCATTTGATTGTGCATTGATTTACAGCAGCAGCAGATCTGAACGGCACAGCCGCCTCGTAAATTACGTTACAGTCACAACAAGGGAGGTCAGAGTTGACATCCACGCCGAGCATCTCGACAACTCCACCACCAAAACAACAAAGACGTGATTAATGGATGTTTTTCCGCCCTTGTTGCATCTCTCCCTCAAACAGAGTAATGACCCTTCTCAACGGCACAAGCAGGAGTCACAGCTCATCACATTTTCGGGCATTTTCAAGGAGGGAAGCACTAAACCCTCAGAGCAGAGCCGAGCCGAGTCGCAGGCATGTAGGATGAGCTTCCTTCAGGCACAAGAGGCCTGTGCTGATGCTGGAACAAAAATCCATCTATTCTAATGTTTATGTCAGATTATTCAGGTCAGGGAGTCAACAGTTTTACACCCCCCGCCCCCAAACTGTCCTGTGGTTTCTTCCCATTTAGATATGTAAAATACTCTTCAACAAACCCCTGACACACACAATGACCTTTCCTTGATTTTACAGTTATTAGCATTAAAACAAATAATCTGACTCCACTGGCAGATTTAAGGATTTTTAGGAGTCTAAAACAGACTTAAAGGTAGGGTTGGTAATCTTGGAGGAGGCACTGAGTTACCAGGATTTTGAAATCCTACCTGAGTACTACTGCCTACTCTACTACAACTACTTCATGGCTCATTCATACCACGCTGGAATAGGTAAAGATAAGACAGAGCCAGATTATCAGGGATTTCGATTTGTGAGAAAAACAACCTCAGAAAATCACACTTATTTACACACACACACCACCGAAAGCACACACATAATACTCAAAGCATGCACACACAGATTGTGCATACACACTTGTTTAAGTTCTCACAAACCCTAATATGATCAGGCACTCACACTAGTTTGTAAGTAGTGTGTGCGTGCTTTGGCTGTGTGAATAATAATATTTTCTGAGTTTTTTTCTTGCAAATCCGTGACTTTTATAATCTCTTAATAACTTTATAAAGCTCCGTACTTATAGTGGCCCTGATACACCGTCGTACACTTACAGGTCAAACACAGATCATTATCGTTGTGGAGGACGGGCAGACTGTCACATAGGTAACAGGCAGGTCAGCCAGCCAATCATTTTATTAGATCCAAATCAAATACAGTTATTGTATTAAGAAAAAATTGACTTACTGATAGTTATCAGGATGCAAAGATGATTTCTACAAATATAACAAATTATGTTTCTATAACAAATTGCCAACCCTACCTATAAGATTTCTTCAGATTGGCCTTATTCTTTAGGTTAGCCAGGATATCACTGTGTCAACAATCCAGTCCACTGGAGAATCATGATCTCGAAAAATGAATCTGGTGCTGGGTGAGATTATTTTCTTTTGATAAGAGGATAATCCTTCTCCCAAGCATGTGGCTTCTTCCCGTCTCTCCACCTCCACGGAACTTAAGTTGGGAGTAACCTGGGCTTTGTGATGTGCTGTGAGCTTGCTCTCCAAGGCCATGCATATTTTATTTGACAGCTTGGTGAGAGTCACATTCACCAGGAGACACAACTACAGGCAGTTTACAAACTAATGAGCAGCGCCTTCTGCCAAAGGAGCCCAGCGTCATCATGGCTGTATTGACTGGGAGGTCACACGGGAAAAACACACATGATGATGGATTGGGAAATAATATGGGGAAAAAATGCTTATGAAGAGGCTTTACACTGCGCCGGCAGAGGTGCTTCATTATGGGCGAGTCAGGGGGAGGGAAGGCAGAAATGGACAAAGATGAAGAAGGATTGACGGAGGGAGGGACAGATGGGAGAAGGCAGCAGAGATCCACTGATGAGGAGGAGACAGGCGATTAAAGGTCCTAGCATTTCTTCATAGTTTATTGTAAGAGCTGTCTATGATTTACTCCAATCCTCCCACTCCAGCATGAATGGATGGATTTTTTTAGAAACACAGATTTAAATAAAGATTGCCATGGATTTGAAGTTGTGTGTTCCCAGGTGTACGCACAGGTTTAGCTCTGAAGTCCATGACATCCACCTTCCACAGTCCCTAGACGTCTTCTAGAATGTCTGATTGGATATGCAGCTGTCCGGTTTGTAATCCAGCTGTTGTTTTGTGAGCCAATCAAACACCTGAGCCAACATATTCCCATACAACCCAGCTTGATATGAAGACTGTTTGTTTGAAGATGAGTCAGTTAATATTTTACAGAGCCAAATATTTAACATGAAGAGAAAGGAAAGAAGGAAAAAGCAGAGGGAGCGGATGGATGGATGGATGGATAGACGGATGGAGAGAGAGAAAGGGAAGAGACAGATGGGGTGGGGGTAGCAGCAGCACGCAAAACGAAAGGCACACAGCCGGGGAGGAAGACGAGGAGGTGAGTGAAGGATGAGCACAGATGTAAGGAGGGAGTGTTGGAACGATGGGTAGATAGATGAAGGGGAAGGAGCAGTAATTATAGGTCTTGTTGTGAGGTTGGAGAGATGGAGGTGCTGCTTTTTGGCACGGCAACCCTACATTAACCCAGCAGAATGAAAATATTCAGCTATTAAACCGCAGCTGAAAGAGCCACGCAGCCTTCAAACACCATCCACCTTCTAGTCCTCACATATCATCATTTTTCTTAAGTTTGTACTTCAACACACAGGAAATCGGCTTTTTTTGTTGTAATTGCTGCACTCCATGAAGTGGAGGTGAGAGTGGCAGGTCAATACCCACTCCAATTAGGCCTGGGAATCATTGGTAAACATTGGCTGGGATTTGATTTTCTCAAACCACAGTGAAGGATAAAATGCATTCCTCCCTCTTACTTGATCCTTTTTCTTCTTTGTCTTCTAGAGTCTGAAGTAACTACGGTGAACCGCTGCCTGGATGCTGCCAAGGCCTGTAATATAGATGAGACGTGTCAGAAGCTGCGTACGGAGTACGTCTCGGCCTGCATCCAGCCCTCAGCGCGCTCAGGGCCGTGTAACAGACCAAAGTGCAACAAGGCACTGAGGAAGTTCTTTGACCGCGTTCCCCCAGACTACACCCACGAGTTACTGTTCTGTCCCTGCACCGACACGGCGTGCTCGGAGCGCCGCAGGCAAACCATCGTGCCGTCCTGCTCATACGAGGACAAGGACAAGCCCAACTGCCTTGCTCAGCTGCGCGTCTGCAGGGCAGACTATGTGTGCAGGTAACAATTAGAAATGTTTTTACACGGGTCATTTCCTCAGGTGGCATCACTTGGTTCACCCAGATGATAATTTATAGCAATTACAGCTTCTGTGTTTGCACATGTTGAACTTGCTGCTTTACCGTGGAGTTGTTGGTTTTTGGGGTCGCCCTGACATCCAATGATTAAATGGGCGGTTTGAAAAGAGCTCACCTACAGCTGGGACAGTGCACTGAAAGTTAGGTCATCAACGTGTACACAGAAACGGGCACGATTAACAGGACAAAAATAAAAGTGACATGATGTTCACATTATATGACCATTGGCGGCACCTCGAGCAAATCTCCGGACGCTGCAAGACGATCACAACATAAGGAAATAAAAGGAAACTAATGAGACCACAGGTCCAAATTAACACTGGATTATATTACCGTACATCATGGCATCATATAAACCGTTAGGATGAAAAGGGCTAAAACATCCCAAACCAGCAGTATGACCCTTTAACAGGCCATTATGTTATAAGCAGCATCTCCCCCGTCACACTAAATGATATTGTGTATCTTGGAAGATTGGTCTGTCTGGTATGATTTGTTCATTCAGATTTAATTAGTCTTCTGCGTTTCATTAATTCAATTGTTATAGTCATTAACAGTGTTTAATTAGTTCAATTAAATTCTGCATTCATTTTCTGTGGGAGGCAGCCAAGCAACAAGCAGCCATGTGAAATAATCATTATTACAGCGGCCGTTATCAGTCAGGATGCACACAGGAATGTCCCACCGGTGTGTTTGGATGTGCAGCAAAACACCGTCATGGAAGAAACAAATTCAGTGTCAAAAAGTTGACTTTCTGAAGAAGAAATTTAGAGTTTTTATGTCATAATTACAGTTTTACACGTGATAGTCTATTTCTGCCTGGATAGAAAAAAGTAAAATGTCCAAAATTTTGACTGAGAAATTCACAAATATGGGATGAAAAACGTTAACTTTTTTTCTACTAATTAGGATGTTAAGTCCAGGCAGGCGTTGCATTACGGAAGTGCAGCTCCATCCTATTCCATAAATTGGTACAGAAAATTGATTTTCAACACATCGCTGACGATTTCAAATTTTCCAACGGATGAAATATTTAGCACGTTTGCTGTTCGGTTTGTTTGATCGGGATGGTAGCACTAATGAATGATCGTGTGGACCCATTTAGCCACAACGCCCATGTGAGACACCTGCTCACTCTCTGTCTTATGATTATGACTTTCAAAAGTTGAAATTTTGAGTTTTTATCTCATAATTCCAAGTTTCTAAGCAGAAATTGACATTTTATTTTTTCTATTCTGGCAGAAACAGGCTTCCATAGCATAAGGATCCGTATAACGATGCACACCTAACTTGTGTTCCCCTTCAAATGTATGTTTTTACACGTCGAGGCAGAAAGCACCAACATCATAGGAAGGTGTTAAAATTCTGATGGTGTGTTTCTCTGGGGACTGAAAACATGGAATTCTCAGCAGCCTTCTGCTGACAACAAATGGTCGCCACCGTTTAATCTACTTCCTCTTCAAATGTCAGGAAGACAAAGAGCTTCATCTGTCACAGCTATCGATCAGGCATTACACTCCACCGATGCACCGATGGATGGAGCGTCTCAAGGCCTCAATGCCGACCGCCAATCCCACACTAGTCAAACGGCATTAGCCGGCAGGCTGCAGAGGATGCCTTGACTTACTGCACACCCTGTGAGTTTTACACACATCATTACAATGACATGACAAACGAGGGGAGCGCGGGAAGCTGCAGCGCCCTGAGGGGATCCCGTTGCAAATGCCAGTTGACGGGGCCGATGATGGGATATGATGGCCGCAATATCCTTGCGCGATGATGATGACGAGGCTCGATGTGTGCGCGGCTGGCAGGAAAGAGGGGGAAGGAAGAGCGCCGGCGAGGGGGAATATTTATACGAAACATCCATATTTTTCTAATCTCCGCGCCTGCCAGACGGTGCCCACGGTATTTGGATAGCAGAGCCAAGGCCGTTCTTTGCCCCTCATTGACTCTTTAGAGCCTGGCAGCCTTCCACTTGATAACTGGCTGAGGAACATGGGGAGAAAAACAAAGAAGTGATAGGAGAGAGTTCAAGACCGGGGGCCGCATCATTACTGCACCGAGGCTCAAATCAAGGCTCCAAATGGGCGCACTTTCTGCGCAAACGGAGGTTTTGGCATATTTAATGTTTTAGGCTGGATTCTACACAAACTTAACGATCTGAGCCACGAGGAGATGTGGAGGTGACCTGGAGTTTATTGAAAAATGCAGCCTCAGTTTGCTCATTATTAGTAGATGTTGCTCTTATTTAACTTTGTCTTAAATGTTTCTGCAAATGCAAATTTGTAGATTTTCTAAAATCAAAGATGTCTGTACATTAAATGGTGGTATGTAAGGTTTTTCCCCAGACCTCCCTCCCCCTTCCCCATACTACAAAATGTAGAATTAACATTAATTGAGAAAATTGGTTCTGAACCAAACAGGAAAGTAATCAGGAATATACTAATTATATAATTAATATTCATATACTTACTTCTTCCATACTTCCTTAATTAATATACTTCCTATTTTTCATCATTTTTATTCATTTGTTCAAGACGAGCCGTACAACATGAACAAACACCTACACACACACACACACACACACACACACACACACACATAGATACATAAATCAGTTGTGGCGACTAGCTATGATTGTGGCTTTGAACAGGCTCGTCAGCCTCCTCCCTCACCCTTTTCAGCCCCCTAAGGCGTTCTGCTCTTTACAGAGATCAAAACGACATTTGTACAGCCAAAAAAAGGACGACTAAGAAACTGGGATCAAACCTGTGCTGCTCTGTGGGCAGAGGTGTGATGATTGAAGAGTTGAATAGATCTTTAAACACTGATCTGTTCTGGTGAAAATCTAAATGTCCACCTGAGGACTTTTCACAACCTGGCAACCCAAATGTTTGTAGTAACGGCTTACTGTGTTTATAATTGATTCTTGTCCAATCAACAAAGCCATTAGGTACAACTACCAAATCTGCTCTGAAGTATTCCTTATCACGATGCGGTATGGAACATTTGGGGTCCGCGTCCGCTCACAGACAGACAGCGCTGGCACTGGTGGACCCCCTGTGGCTGGATCTGCGTAGCAGCCAGGCTCAGGTAAATGATGGATGGCGTGTTATTGCTCCCACAGGTCTCGCTGGGCACAGTTCCAGTATGACTGCCAACCCTCCGAGCAGAGCGCCAGCGGCTGCAAGCAGGACAACCACGGGGCATGTCTCCTCGCATACACCGGCCTGATCGGTAAGAACTAAATCTTTACTGTGGGCGCTCCAGCTCAGCCTCCTCTCTGACAAATCAGGGACAAAAGGGTTTTAGAAGGAGGAGGGCGCACAGCTGACATGTACACTTAG
>OMNV01007914.1:0-11169 GCA_900303265.1 Brotula barbata | reverse complement strand
ATCTATCATCATCCATCTATCCATCACTACATCCACCCATCCATTAATCATCATCTATCCATCCATCCATCCATTCATCACTACGTCCATCCATCATCCATCACTACATCCACCCATCATCCATCATACATCCACCATCCATCTATCATCATCCATCCATCCATCATCCATCCATCATCCATCCATCATCCATCAACCATCATCCATTCATCCATCACCCATCCATCATCCATTCATTCATCCATCCATCCATCCATCCATCATTTATCTGTCATGCATCCATCCATCTGTCCGTCTGTCCATTCATTCATTCATTCATTACCAGTCCTTGTTTATATTCTCCCCTTTCACTTTCCTCTTTCTTATTCATTTTTCTTATCCCATTCCCACTCAGCTTCGTTGCCTCCAAAAAATGGCTGTAATTAAAACCAAAGCTGTGACTGAGGCATCAGACGCACTCTGCTGATGTGAAAGTCGCCGTAATGACTTTATGGCTCCACATTTATACATAAGTAAATGTGCTCTTACATAAACTCTTTTCCTTTGGCGTTCAAGGCTGCAGACCGTGCTGTTTTATAAACGTAGGTACAGCATATTTAAACGTATTCTCCAGGCATATCGCTAACATATGTTATACTTTCACAAACAGTGTTATACTTCCTGTCAGCAGCTTCTCACGCGGAGGTCCCAGCAGAGGAGGAACAAGTCGTGCTTTCTCCATCGACAGACTGGATGGGGTGCACGCTTCTGTCTGCACCTCAATCTCCTTACGTGTTCTTTCCTTATACATCAGAACAAACGTGTGTGCAGTTGAAGATGAGCTCACTGTCATGGGTCTGTCATTTTTTTAGTCATGGTCAGATTTCATCCAGCCCAGTGTAAGTTGACTCATAGTGGGTGTGGATTAACCTTAGCTCCATCCGTGTGTGGAGCTCAGCCATATAAAACATCATACAACTGTAAACGTGGCCGCAGACGTCCGTCCTGATGACTCACTCTGAAGATGAGTCTCACGTTTGTCCTTTTAAAAATGTTCTCCCTGCTGCATTTGTGTTGCAGAAAATGCCATCCTGGCTTTTGGGAATGGATCGGATGTGAAGACGAGTGCCAGCCAGCCCGGCGTGCCCAGTCCAGCAGCGGACAGCCACAGCCCACACTTGGCAACCACCGCCCCAGGCGTCTCCATGGAAACGGAGCAGAACATTTTGAGAGCACAGATACCCACTCAGGTGAGACGAAATGGAAGACTCAAAATGTAATGTCCAACCTTTTCCAAACGGGGAGGCACTGATGGAGACGGAGTGGCTCAGAAGTGGGTCACGTGGTCCTGTTTGTTGGGACCAGATGGGCAACTCCTAGCATACGGATATTTGACACGGTGTCCCGTACATATTCAATCACACAGAGTGTAATGAGGGGAGAGACGAGTGGAGGAAACGTATTGATCCAAGTAAATGACTGCAGCAGGAAAATACAAGCAGACAACGCAAAAAGCAGCAACATGTAGACAAATGTTCTGTGGTCCCTCGGGAGTCTTAGAGCCTTCAGACGGTGTGGATTAATGCAGGACATTCAAGTTAACGCAGATCTTAAATGCTTCTTGTTAACGACGGAGGATCATTTCTGTTTCTGCCCTTTTTGATTGGATGACGGCGTCGTGTTTGTATGTTGGTGTTGGTCATATAAAGAAACCAGACCAGACTCAGGTTCCAGGTCTCAGGTCCGTATGATCTGTTGTAACTCAAACTGACCTTTTCTTGTCTACATTCAGATTTGTGAATTTGAAGAGAATGCAGCGTTTTGGCGTTGTTGTGTTTTGATTTGTTCTTGTTGTAGTGTAGCAGCTGTGATCTGTTCTGGTGGTCATCCATTAAAGGAGGCAGGGATGGCTCCGTTTGAAGGGAGTCTCAATCAGGTGGTGCGGTCCTTGGTGTCCCCCGCCTGCTGCAGTGATGTATGGCTGCTGTAATGAGCAGTGACCGCACCGCGGCACAGAATGCAAACGGAGGTTTACCGTTTTTTGTTTTTTTTTAGTTGTCAGGAACTCAGCAGCTGCTGGCAAAACTGGTTCTTATCGTCACCGCTTCCCCACCGTGAACGATTACAGCCACCAACGCGAGCTTCTTTGATACAAAGAGACGAAAACAGGGAGAGACAGGCTGAAGGAATAAAAAAGAAACGGAATGGAGTGGATTTGACATCAAATGGATTTGAGATGTGAAGGATGGAGAATAATCTCAACTTGCAGCTCCCGCTGATTGAAGAGTTTGTGAATATTCCCACAGCTAAAGGGATCTCTCGCTGTGAAATTGCGTCTAGTTGATAAGTGTCAATGTCCTCGGCATCGCGCAACTTATTTTTCAACCCTGGATGTGTGGAATTTAGCCATTATACCATTACAGTTACTCATCAAAGGTCTCCCAGATCTACTTTCTGCTGCCAGGGTGGACCCGGAGGATGAGGGGTTATAGAACGCCCGTAGTTTTTGTCTCTACGGAGGATATGGATTTAGGAATATGTTGGTACAAGTGTACTTTGAGAGTGCAGCGGCTCTTTCTGCTGACCAGCATCATTTTGGTGGCTCCTCTTGTTCCAGGGGACTCTCAGTTTGCAGGGTGTACACAGGGATTTTCATGGATTGGAACGTTAATCTCCTAATCCATACAGGCTCGTTAGATTCATTTCTCTTAATTGTATCTGAGTGTTAATGCAGTTTATTCTGAGTGTGACAGGGTCCAGGTTGTGTGACGTGAACGGACTCTCAGGCTGCATTCATTGAGAGTTCATCGTTACTAATCAATCCATCAGGTGTTTGGTGTTGGTGAGATGTCGGAGTTTTCACGATTATGCACCATCGTTATTCTACTCACGAACGCTAATACTGTTCATAACCAAGCAAACTTGTATTCTGATTATTCATTTGTGGTCATCTGAATGTGGTGGATCACAGATTTGTCAGCTATCTGTGGTTTCTGTGTGTGTGTGTGTATGTGTGTGTGTGTGTGAGAGATCAGGTTCCACACCAATGAGTTGCTGATTTTCTGTTTGTTTCAGTTTTAATATAAATGATAATAACTCAACCACATTCAAATCAAATTCATAAAAAACTAAAACACTTCTGAATCCTCCTGGTGATCCTGGTGGTGGTTCAGGTGGGGTCGGCTCAGGTGTGGCTGGTGTTCGGCTCTGTGGCTTTAGACAGATGTTTCAGTGTCACTGATGTCCAGATGTTGTCTGGTCCAAAGCGGTCACCATCACGGCTCCTCATCGTGTCCTCCCTGTAACTCCTCTCTCATCTCCTCCAGGCACAGCTTATATTTCATTTACACTCCTAATTAAATAGAATTATTCATCCTTACAGCTGTTTCAGTGGTTTCATGCTGTCAGAGGTTAAAATCAGACACGCCCACGAGCTCACTTTTTAGAGAGTTAACTCAGATTTTGACATTTTTCTGTCTTCTTAGGTAAACGAGAATGACAGATTGTGGGGCGATGAAGAGGACTCCACTCTTCCCTCTCCAGGCCTGTTGGATCGTGGAGCAGAGCCCGTCCACCTGTCCCTGCTGCTGGCCCTGGGATGGCTGCTGGCTGCCATGTTGCTCCCTGACCTGTAAGAGGCGTCGTTCAGCCGGCCTGCACTGACTAACCTACGGACCCAGGCTGGAGGGTGGGGGCTGGAGAGAGATAAACAGAGACATTTGGACGTGTCAAAAGACAGCGAGGGGAGGGCTTAAGTCCGTCCCTCCCTGCCCTCTCTCCGTCCGTCTTTTTTGTGAACCGTGACTCTGCAGTGCTCACCCAGGCCTGGACCGGAAGACTTCAGCGGAGGGAACCAGGAAATACAAAAACTCCCATTTCCCGCTTCACAGCTGCCCAAACACGAGCTGATACACACACGCCCACACATACAACACACACACACACACACACTTTGCCCATCTGAACACAACATCTGAGCTACAGTGAGAGGGCCGGGAGTCTGAAGGTGTACAGCAACTGGAAGAGAGAGAGAGAGCACTGTTGGACTGAACACACAGTGTCCTATACAAAATACAAAAGAAAACAACAAGACTAAACAACTCTGTTTGTCCTTGAACATTCCTTGGTGTGAAACTAAAAGAAACCTATTTAATGTAATGATGAAGTGTTACACCGGATTCTGCTTCGCTGTTCGACGCCACGCCGCTCTTCGTTCTGACATCATCCCACGCGGCCCCCAGTTTGTGAACCCGAACGTTCGGTGGAAGCGCGCGTGTTCGTGTGCCGTCGTGGTGTTTTGAGTTGCAGCTATGAAGAGCTCGTTTCCAAATCCTCCAGATGTCCGATGAAGAGCAGCGGACCCCAGTGCCCGATGTCATTTTGTATCAGTCGATGTCACTTTTTTTTGGAAAGGATCTCTTCATACGTTCATTCCATTAGCTTTACGTGTCGGGGGGGTTGGTGGGTTTCTTTTAACAAATGTAAATCACGTGGTGTCAGTGGAGCAACAGCAGACAGATGTAAACAGTATACATATATCTATATTTTTTATGTGCGTGGACTTCACAGAGAGGACGCCGATATTGACTGTTTTGCGACCGATCGCGATGGAAGACGGACGCTGAGGGTTCGGATGTGTGAGCAGATTGCGTCCATCTACGAAGGGACTGGTTAGTTGTGAAGGCGGCGACCCGAGCGGACCCTGGGACTCTTCGCTTACTGAGGGATTTCTACACGTACCTTGAGCGCACAGCGCCGCTTCCTGCCTGTGTGCCGGGAGGACGAGGTCGGATTGGGACACCATCTCATCTTCATTCCTGCTTTAGAATGTAGCCGTGGGAGGAAACACCCACTGCGTTAATGCATATTTGGCACATACACTGAGATTAACACAAAGAGAGATAAAAACAAATGTTGTGCCCTAAAGTGGAGGCAGAGTAATGAAAGTGACACATGACAGCGTACACTGTAAAACTGAAAGTCTCTGCCAAAGGACAAAACAATCTGACCGTAAAACCTAAAACCAATTTAAAGAAGTCGAGCTTCACTACAAGAAAATTCTGATCCGATGTGCCAGAGAGTGGATTTGTCGTTTGTTGCAGCCAATTTGTCCATTTTGATCCCAATTGTATGAACGTTTTCCTATTCGGGGCAGACTGTAACCATCACGGCATCATTTAGAGACGGACCCAATCAAAAACAAATCAACCGACAATCCAGAGTGTCGCTGTCCTGATCGTGGTGTTGGTACTGATTCCAGGCGGGAATCAGGGCTCAGTTATTACACATGTAAAGAGTTCTTCAGATTGATCAGATTATTGAAACAATCAGTCCTTTTGTTTCCTCTTATTGTGTGTTTGAGATGTTACTGTGGCCAAGTTGAACATCTATCCCGACATGAATCTGATAATTTGCTGCGTTTTTCACTGTTATGATCATTTTCAGCGGATAGAAAAGTTGTCTCATCTCATTCGTGGATCCCTGTTTTTGCAGTGTAATGCTGTCGTTAAAAAAAGAGGAAAGTTTTGCATCAGGAGTGAAGAAAGACGTGTTAATTTCCCCTCAATGACGCCTACATATTTTTGGAATTACACAGCTAAATGTGATTAAAGTCACTGAACACAAAATGGCTGAAACTGCAGCGGGACTGATAAGAGCCATCCTCCGTCTCTTACCGTGCGACTCCGGCCGAGCGGGGCTGCTCCGCTTTGATTTGTCCTGTGATTCATCAGGCGCTGGACGTTGCGTCCTTTGGGCTCCGTGAGGTGACTGACCAACCGCTGACGGAATCCACGCTGCGACACGTGTCACTTCCTGCAAATAAAGACCACACTGTAAATGGAAGTGAATTCTTTTCTTCTAGGTGACTTTAACATTTCCATACACTTTGTGTCCCTGCCGGCGTGTGACTCCTGACCGCTGTCCAGGATGGTGTAAGTCGAGTGTTACATCTGTGTATTTAACAGAAAATATCCTCACTTCCTCCCCCTGGCAGAACCCCAGGCGTTAGTAGAAAACTGCATTTTTCATCACACCCCAGGCCTGATTTGTTAAAGTGTTCAAGTGTATATAGAACACGAGTATATACGCTCTACAGGACAGGAAGTCTATCACCTTCATACGTCGGGTAAGAATAAAAATGGTTTCAGTCATTTTTATTACTTTTGGTTTATCAAAGGAAATCAATGAGAGCGTCTGATTCTGACATCACCACTTGACAAAGCACAACTTTAAGCACAAACTTGTGCAGCACAAACTTTAATAAATGAGACCCCTGGTGTAAACAGACCCAGAGCATATTCATGTTTCCTCAGACCCACGGCATAACTAACTGTGCACCTCCAGGCTATGGGGAAAAGTCCGACGTGAGAGGCCGCTGAGGTGAACAACACTGTAGCTACAAAACTCTCACGGAGCAGCAAAATATTCAGGATGCTTGAGAAACTTTTACATTTCCAGTAAGTCCAAACACCCCTAACGATTTCCTGAAATGAGCATCAAATCTATCTGACCATTAAAAGTCTTTCGAATCACTGACTAATGAAGACTGAACCTGTTATGAGGTCAGATCTCTGATCATTGGTTGTGTCACAGCCAGCCAGCTGGTTTGGGTAAAAGCAGAGGAAGACAGACTATGATCCTCCTCCTCCTCCTCACTCAGACTCCTGCTGCCTGTGTGCCTCCGTGCTCTGCATCTGGTGGGAGTTTCCATGTTTTGGGTCAGAAGCTATGTGGGACAGACGTCCTGCTGTCCCACATACAGAGGCTGCTGGGTCCATCAGTGCTACTACAGCTGAGGACTGATATTAGACCACCAACAGCAAACGGAGGTCAGGACCGGTACTATGTGATCCCATCATGTAGGGGTAACAGCATCTGTCAGGGTGGTTGTAACTTTTCTGCCCTGTGATGCCCAAAACAAGTGAATTACAGTGAATTTACAGCCTTTTGAGCTCCACCAAGGAGGCCATGTTTTCATCCACAGTTGTTTTTTTGGGATGTTCTGAAGTGAGGAATGGGGTACAACAGACTTAAATAACAAATTAAAGTTCCATTATCTATCCTGCTTATCCATATCAGGGGTCACGGGGGGCTGGAGTCTATCCAATTATTGGGCGAAAGGCAGGGCACATCCTGGAAGGTCACCAGTCTATCAAAAGGTCAACCCACACAGACGGAGAACTCAAACACACTTCCATTAACACCTATGGGCAATTTAGATACTCCAATTCACCCATGCTGGAGTACCTGGAGGAAATCCATGCAATCATGGGGAGAACATGCATGCATCACACTTAGAAAGGACCGTGGTTGGGACTCAAATCCACGACCTTCTGACTGAGGTAACGGTGCCAACCACCGATACGCCACGTCAGCCTTATTACTCTTTATACAACAAAATTGGCCATGGCAATAGTATGTACTCCATACAACTACATCTGTTTTAGAGCCAATTCTAAACACGTGTCTAACACAAAAAAGGGCTATTTGGGGATTATATGTCACTTGTAAATCACAACTTGAAGCCACAATCAACAATTTTACAACATTACATTATTCCATTTTTTGCAACACACCATTATTATCTCCACATGTATAAAAGCTCCATGCCAGACTGACCGCAGTGTAAAGAGAAAAAACAACAAAAACAAACACAGGAAGGAGCCCCAATTAAGGTTTCAGCCCATCAAGGAAACGCTACTCTAATCCCCAAACTGGGTGGGGGCAAGGCCACGACAGCAAATGAAAGATTATCTCTCTGTCTCTCTATGCCTCAAACAGACAAACCAAAATATAATAACATACACACTCAAACGGAATACAAGCGAGCTGTGTTTCAGTACCTGAATCAGGTGTCCTCTCCAGAGCGTCCTGTCCTCTCCAGAGTGTCCTGTCACCCAGGATAGCAGAGGTTTGGATCTCCTTCCGCCTCCTCATCTGTTTAGGAGCCAATCCACGGCTCAGTCCTTACGGTCACTCACGTCGTCAATTAAGCACAGGTGATACCACTCAGCGAATCTTCATATCTCTTTGAAGCTTCACTAAAAAAAAGCATGAATATGAATGAACGTACCGGGTGGGTTCATATGTGAAGGTTGAATCACGTTTAACGTGAAGAAACGGCAGAGCAGACGTCGTTAACTTTCTTAAGCGGCACCTTAACGTTCGCCAAACAACCGCAGCGCCACAACAACTGCACTTCCTTGTTTCTCCGTCACCTGACCCTAACCCAACCAATCAGAGGGCAGAAGGACTTAGCCCAAGGTAAATGTGCGGAAAACGTCACAAGCAGATTCAAGTGATTATCAAAAACGTTTTAAAAAACGCTGACGTAAATATTTAACCATGTAAATATGTAACTAATAACTTCATAAATGGTTAACTGTGTAAACAAAGTTAATATATTTTTAGTAAATTAACGTATGACTTACCTTCACTCCTTAACCTTACATAAATAATATCATAACACATCAAGACCTATAAAATATGAGCTCCAGTCACCACAGATTGGCTGATTAGAGACACAGGCGTACATGCGTTAATGTGAGGCAACACATTTGGTGGTTGGGTAAACACACTGATGACATTTCAGCCACCATAGTGGGTAGCAACATGACAGAATGAGGTGAGGTTTTGCTTGAGGTTTTGCTTTTGGCCCCCCTGAAGCTGCTTTACTCAAAGATTCCCACCCACAGCACCAGGCTGAAAAAATACTAATAATGTTTTTACAAGCTGAGGTCAGAGGGGAATCTCTATTAATTCTCTTACATCAAAGGTGGTTGATCACGTTAAGATGTTTCATTAAAGGCAAATATCAAAGCAAAACCCCTGAAACAAAATGACTGTTGCATAATCCACTGATCCGAGGGCTCGGCGTGCAGGTCCCCGCTCTCCTTCAGACCCAAACTAATCTGTTACGTTAGGTCATCATGAGAGATGAAGATGAGGTTACACACAATCTAAATAAATATTTTTCATCTCATCTCCGTGGCTGTTTTTAGAATGATGACTGCGTCGTCTACGTCGTTTCCCAGACTCAGGCTCATATTTCATAGTTCAGAAAGTTTTAGTTTCTACAATCAATGTCCTCATCACCGAGCTCTTCGTGTCAGGCAGAAAAGAGAATCGCATTGTACTCACGCATTAGGGGGGAGACATCTAAACAAAAACCGCTTAAACAGCAGGAAATTAATGCTTAAGGCAAACAGTGCAGGGTTATTTCAAATCTAAAGTTTTTATTACAATTAATTAAGGAAGCAATGATTTCATTAATTAATCACTTGGATCGACAACAATTGAGTTTAACTCTCAGAAAAAGCATAATTGTAATTATAGAAAGAAACGTTATGACTGAAAAAAAATACTAAAATCCATTACAGTAACTTAAGTTACATTACAGTAACTTACTGTTTTTAACTATGAGGACTTTAATTTGTCACAGGAGCCCCTCCCCTCCTGAGAGGTTTGTTTACTAATTGTGATTCCGTGTTTAATGCTGTCAGCACGCCGCATTAAATCCATGACCGGGAAACACAAATGCAGCAATTCTGACAATTACATTTTGCCGTATAACCTTCGATCAGCAGATTCAAGCTACGACCAGGGAATGTTTGTTCTCTCCCAAAGTTATTGCTCCTGACAGCTTTGCCAAGTTAAAGCGGCAGAGAGACGACAACAGCGGACGGATTGATGGAAACAATAAGAAGGAGATGACCTGGAGAAATCAGCGGAAATCTGCATCGGAAGACAGGAAGAGGCTCATTAGCATTAGCAACCGGCTCGCACGATGAACAACCGATCATCCATTCACCATGTATGGGAGGAAAAGGAGGGAAGAACAACAGAGGGACGAGAGCCCAGGACGTTCAAAAAAGACGAAACTACTGAGCGAGCGCGGAGCTGAGATAAAAATTTTCAGCGAATGTCTGGAAAATCACGAGTCACTGTCGATTTGGAGTCTGGAGATGAATTACGTCTGAGAATCGGAGTAAACAGCAGGGCTTCATTCATTATCTTCAAAGAGTGTTTCCTCTCCGCGTTGACAGTTTATTTTGTGCCCGGTCACACTGTAAATTGACACGGGGAAATTCATTTTGCTTGTCTGTGTGATGACGTGCGCCGTCGGAAGCTAGCCAGCAGGGTTAGCAAGCGCCCTCGGCTCTCCAGCTGACAAAAAGGAGTCAGAACAACCACCTAAACAAGCATCCATAAAAACAACAGCTCTGTTCTGACTGCACGCTAAGGAGTCATTCTAACTACCTAATAAAACAGCACAGAGCAGAGAGGGAGGGGAGGAGTTACAGTGAACATTTTCAAACATGGCTGACGCTAACTTGTTTTTTGTGTAATGTCAAATAATAGTTACATTTGGACTTTTGCCTGTTTTTATGCATGTCATGTAAAATATATTGGTTAATATGATGTAAACAGTAAGATCAGAAAGCGTTAATATGACAGAAACGCCCGGGAGAAAAGCAACATGCCTCATAATCTGCAGCCAGAGAGAGAGAGAGGGGGGGAGAGAGAGAGAGAGCGAGAGAGGAGCAACAGGAGTGAGATCAGGATCGAAAAAAGAAAAGAGAGATGGAAGGTGAAACAGGGATACAGAGCAGAGAAAAGGAGAGAAGGAGGGAGGGAGGTGGGTTGGACAAAAGGGAGGGTGAGATGAGGATAGTGGAGTGGAGAAAACCAAGAAAGGCAGACAGAAGGCAAAGCGGCGGAGAGAAGGATGATAAAAGAGGACTGGAGGGAAGGAAAGGAGGGAGACCGAGAGAGGGAGAGGGAGAGAGAGAGAGAAGGAGCGATACAGGAGGACTGGAGGGAATGAAAGGAGGGAGACCGAGAGAGGGAGAGGGAGAGAGAGAGAGAAGGAGCGATACAGGAGGACTGGAGGGAATGAAAGGAGGGAGACCGAGAGAGGGAGAGGGAGAGAGAGAGAGAAGGAGCGATACAGGAGGACTGGAGGGAATGAAAGGAGGGAGACCGAGAGAGGGAGAGGGAGAGAGAGAGAGAAGGAGCGATACAGGAGGACTGGAGGGAATGAAAGGAGGGAGACCGAGAGAGGGAGAGGGAGAGGGAGAGGGAGAGAGAGAAGGAGCGATACAGGAGGACTGGAGGGAATGAAATGGAGAGGGAGAGAGAAAGAGAGAGAGAGGGAGGGGGAGAGGGGGAGGCAGAGAGAGAGAGGGA
>OMNV01007911.1:5501-22867 GCA_900303265.1 Brotula barbata | reverse complement strand
GGGGGGGGGGGAGTGGTCCTTGTAGTTTTCAGAGGGGGGCTGGGTTTTACACATCTGGGCCTCATTGATAAGAGGCAATTCATTACCTGTATCGAGTTATTCACTTCACTGGACACAACGCACTTCCTGCCTGGTGACTCCCGCGGTGGTCGTTCTGACCTGAGGGAGAGGAGGAGCCGCACGGTCAAGTGGTTCAGTTGCTGTCTTTTCAGAGGTGTCCGTTTACGATTGCCTGAGCAGTGATAAGGAACAGATATGAGCTGCTAGTTTCTATTTCTGGCTGTTGTATTCTGGGTGTTCCCGTGGTTGTATAAGCGACAGTCTGTTGGCCTCGTCCATCGTGCTGTTTTTTAAAATGGGTTCATTCCATGAAATTTGCAGCTAAGTTGAATTGTGACGGCCTTTCCTTCTATTCAGTTTATGCCCAGGAAAAACAGCTGAGGTTCAAGCTGTGATATTCCAACTTCCTCTGTCTTGCCCTCATTTGGCAGAAGAAAAACTGCCTTGATGTCTGCCTGCAGGGAAGCAACAGCAGAAAAGCCAATCTCATCTCCTACCACATTCCCTGCAAACCCAACAACAAGATAGACATCTTTGATTTTGGTTGATTAACGTTATCGTCAGACTCTCTCCGAAGCCTCGTCTGTTTTTCTTTTCGGCCCTTTTGTCAACCATTTCTCTATCGTTCACGTTAAACCTACAGACTCTCGTAACTGTTCCAGCATCAGTCCGGTGCGGAACATTCCATTCCATTTTCCCTTCCCAGTCATCTCCCTTGTCATGCCAAACGATGGGTTACAGCAATCCGGTATGCATCGACGTGTAGGTAACGTTCTGTCAATTCATGTGTTTTTGCTCAGTTTTATTGAAGAATGGAGGCCCTTGAAGAAGCTCTTCACTTCGTTCAGTGCAGCTCACGTCCAGCGCTTGTATGGCTCTTTGGTCTAACTCGAGTTGGGTGAAATTCCAGATTACATAAAGCTCGTCAGAGGATTTACGCTTGTTGCATCTTTAGTTAAGCTAATATCCTCGTTCTACATCACTGTGCTAAAAACCCCCACATACATGCGGACATTTAAAACGTTGTGGATTGTGACGACTGCATTAAATGGAGACGACACTCCCGTGTCTGCAATGCATGGCCAATCTCTTAATCCACACAAATGACATACAAACACGCTGCCGTAATAATTACTTTACACGCACGTCCTGAAAATGAAACCCATCCAACAGGGGCTGTAGGTTTGTCCACTTGAAGTGAAAAAGTATCTGAGTGCATTGGGGCAACGTGGCTTAGGTGGTAGGCTGATCGCCTAGCGATCAAAGGGTTGCCGGTTCGATCCCTGGCTCCTCCATTTTGAAGGTCCCTGAGCAAGACCCTAACCCCAAATTGCTCCTGACAAGCAAGTGGGCCTTCCATGGTTACCACGGCTGTCGGTGTATGAATGGATGAATGCGAGGCAAACATTGTAAAGCGCTTTGAGTGGTCTACAGACTAGAAAAGCGCTATATAAATGCAGTCCATTTACCATTTACCATCAATGTTATGTTCATCAGAAGTCTGAATGACGCTGAACGTGAAGCAGTTAAGAGAAAATTAAAGACGAATAAGAAAAAGCAAAGGTCACAGTCATCACGGTAATGGAGTAACTGTGATCGGCGTAGCTACAAATGGTTCAAGGCGACATCCCGTTCTTGTAATTTCCATTATCTTAACGTTGCTTTGATCTATTGAAGTACATCTACATCTTAATCAGAGTGTGCTGCCTCAACATGCACTTCCACAATGCAGCCTCACCTCACACTCTGATTCAGCAACATTTCTGGCCACGAGGCTTCTTGGTGGAAGTGTTTGTTACTGGTGGTTTTGTGGTGGAGAAAAAAAATTCACCCTCACAGACACTCTGGGAATCTTCTTCATCTCATGCAGTGACAGAGTTGTGATGAGTTATTTCCCCGAAATGGTTAAACATCTGTTTTTATGATAAAACGTGTATCATCAAATATAGGGAACACCAATTTTAGGATGATCAGCTCACTGTCCTCCAACAATTCCTCCTGACAGAAGCAGCTAAAATGATTTCCTGCTGATTCACTGGAAAATAAGTCTTAAATGACGATGGCAGGCATGCCGGTATCCATCGTGGGGACTCCAGAGGAGAGTGACCCCTGTAAGCAGTACACTCACACGTGCTCTTACTTCCATTTATACAGTACATCTGATATCTCAACACATTTTCAGCCATCCGTTGCCTCGTCTACACATACACAGGTATTTTCTAAAACGGCCAAAAAGCCTACAAAAAGCTGTGTTTTTCCAAAATCCCCCGCGTGCGTGTGGACGAGGCATGAGATGGGCAGCTTTCATTTTCAAGCGGTCATCATGTGCCACAATTGGATTGCAAATTGTTGAGTTTCTGGTGTCTTACATTTCATTTTTAAAGTCAAAGTGTCACTTTGTTTACTCCTGCTGAATGAAGGATATTGGATCTTATTTGTGGCAGATATTGGTTTCTATCTTATTCGGGCTTTGACCCATACATAACTTTTATTAAGTTACACATGTGCGTGTGACGTGTTTACAACCACGGAACAAAACGTGTTTCCCAACTGGAACGTTTCAGTAACAGCCTCAGCGAGCCAAAACGCGGTTGACTCCGAAAATGGCCATTTAAATCAGAAGAATTAAAACTGTCATCAAAAGTGTATTCTTCCTTCTAGAATGTTCCTCTCGGACATCAGCTTTGTCCCGGGAGTCGATGGACAAATAGCCATACTCGCGGCGTTTCCATGGCTCTGGCTGCCAAAGCGAGGGCCTCTCTCCTCTAATGAATGCTGAGATGTCCTGTCAAATATTTGCCCAGAGTTCCTTTTTGTAAGAAGCAAGAAAACAAGCCCTCGGTCCTCAGCGGGCTTTGTTTGGTCTTCATCTTTTTGTCATTCTCTGAGGTTTTCTCATTCATGCAGGAATGAGTTTGTGTGCTGGGCCCTCCAAACGAATGATGCTGCTTCAGGACAAATGATTTGCAGTCTGTCTGGCCTTTGATTTCCTCTCCTGAGGGATATTTGCATCCAACTGTGAACAAGCCCGCATCCCTGCTCTGGGCTCAAGAGTTATGAGATACATCCTCGTGGCAATTTGAGACAGATTTCCGAGTTGTATGTGAATTATGACACTCTATCCCCGAACATCTACTTTGGTAATTCTTGAAACCAGACAACGACATCGGTTTCTTTTCCCCCTGGCTGAGGCCGTAGCTGTGAACGGGGCGTGCTTCCATGTCGTCCCACTGACTCAATCAACCTCAGTGACCCAAGCCCTCCAATTCTTCGCCTCATGTTTCCACTTAAGACTGATCAGAGCAGTGTGAGTGTGCGTGCTTGCTTTTCTGCGTGTTTACGTATATGTGCTCGAATAGATAAGTGTATGCGTTTGTCAAAAAAGGAATTCGATGTCTCTCGGTCCAAGAAGGGGTGTTTCTCTCTCCCGTACCTTGTTGTTAATCAGCAGTTTACGTAACTCTTGCGTTCGTGTGCATATGTATGTGTGTTAAAAGGCTTGGCGAGCCCATCTGTGATTATGTCATACAACATGGTTTCCAGCTGTCTAAGTCAGCTGCACTTGATTTTGCTCCTCAATGGAAGGTCGTCCTAAACCACAGTGTGTGTGTTGTTTATGGAGGCGCGTGAATACGTGTGTATGCGTTTGCGCCAAACAAACTTTGCGCTAAATTGATTGTATAAAAGTGTACAGTCAATATCCTCCTTGGGGTGTGATGGGCTGGATCACCGCGAGAAAAATAGATGCTGTCAGTCTCCCGGCTGAGGAGAGACGGAATCCTTTTCAGCTCTTTTTTATTGTATGTAATGTGAGTATGATTGAACATTGTGGTCCAACTCTTAAGTTAAACCAAATGTATCTGGGTTGGGTCCCTCTGAGGGCCTTCAACGTGAGCTTTGACAAAAGGACTGCAGACATCTCAACTGTAACGCAGGTGTGCATGCAGGGGGCCCCAAGTAAACGCTGTGTGATCAGGTTTCAACGCAGAAAAGGAAATAGGACACGGAGTATCTATTGAAATTAAACTACTAAAACGGAAGACTTGACGTTCAAGGGCACTTTGTTTAGAAAGCATCGCTGTCCTCCTCCAGAATTTGATATCTCCATGGACTCCAGCACACTAATCCTCAATTTCCCTCTACCTTATCAGGTCTTATTTTGTTGACGTAGCTTGATTGGGTCCCTGGACGCTCTCTCCAACAGATGGTTCACTCACTCACTCACGAGTCACGCTTAATCAGGTGCATGGGAGCAAGAAGCGGTCAATGATGTTTGATTAGCTCCTGTAGTTAATTGTGGGTTTTCATCTGAGAGAGATGAAACAGGATAAATCGCAAGAGGCAAATAGTCACATAGTACTCTACGGTACCAACATACTGTACACATTATGTGATGTTGGATTGGTACAACTTTACCCAGAGCTATTCAGAATAGCAAATTTGACAGGTTAGATGGAGGTTAGATGGGTGCATCGTGGTCAAATATTGGCCCACCTCTACAGTGTCGAGATCTGCTCCCTAGTAGTGGGACCTCTGGTTTGGTTGTGATCCTTGTCACGGCGACTCCTGTTTGTTGGAGGGAGTGTCTGCGCGGAGGAGAGCAGGAACTGAAGGAGAGAGTGTATGATAGCGTGCATGTTTATCCATCCCATAACCTATTGGTCCCCCTTGTCAACGATTGGGTCCAAGCTTGGACCGTTCACCGTAACAAATCGAGACATGTAACAATTCCGCTGTGAGATTCCTACAGCCAGGTTGGACAGTACAGAAAATACTGTGGGGATTATGGAAGATTTTAGTCTGTTTTGCTCTATGAAAAAAAAGACATTTGGATCATTCAACTCAACCTCCAACCATCAGTACTTGAAAACATTGGAGAATATAGGAGCTAAAATGGTCCAGGATGTAGAGCTCCGCAACCAAAATGGGTCCTGGTTAAAAAGGAAAAAAGTTTTTCAGGATAAGAGTATTGGTGAAAAGACCCGTTGGTGTGTTGTTGCGGTTCCTGGATTGATCCGGCTCTCACCAACCTCTAGTTTCAAGTTTGCCTCAACGAGTTGAGACTTGCAGGGTGAAACAGGACTCCCTACACTTTTTATAGATTACTCTAACCAGGTTCGGGTTCCGGGAAGGCTTTGCTAAACCGGTCTCCTCGCCGGGCTTGTTACCAAGTGTGGCGTTTTAGTTGTTAGTATGTTGTTAGTGGTTCAGACTCAGTGGTAACGGTTGATTGGCAGGTAAGGAATCAAGATTTTTTTCTTTACATGTGATATAATGCCGTAAGTGTTCCATTAATTCTGTTGAGCTGCGAGACGAACAGGAACGCATCCAGGGTGTGATTATGTACAGTACAGCCCCCTCACACACTCGCCTCCTCCCAAACATGAAAAAGGTTTTATCTGAAGCCCTTGTTGTCTCGGTCAGTATCATATCAGCTGCAGAGGATGTTTGGCCAGCCAAGACAAGTTTTTTATAAAACTTGGGTAAAATTCTTCCCTCATCCCTGCAAACCATGTAGGGGTTTATCTCTGAACGTAAGCCGATTACTAATGCAATCACAACACTCTACCAGATGTCATGAGTAAGTCAAGTTTCTACTGAAACGATATTATAAAATTTAGCAAAATATTCTTCTAAATCCCCAATGATTAAGGTTCTAGGGAAGCTAAGAGTTATGACCACATTTTTGCATAATGTATTTTTGGATTATGGTGTAATTCCCATTGATGGAACAAATTTGACATTACACAGTATCACTTGTTTCCCGTATGTTCTATGTGCAGCCAGAAAAGTTTATAATCCACAGATTGAGCCTGTTTTCTGTATCAGAGATGGTATCGCTCCGTTTAATCACCCCTTTGTCAAGGACGTCAGCTCTCCATGACCTGGCACAGACAAGTGCTGAGTCACAGGGACCATCATGTGTCTGGAACCAGTCCAGCTGTTTAAAGGAAGGAATGTCTGGGTTTTGCCCATAAAATGTTGCTTCAACCACCTATTAGCTGAACCCAGTTAATTTGTAATGCCACTGCGTGACCGTTGAATAAGAAGCGGATGCTCGACATCGGTCACAAGCCTTAACAAGCACTTTGATTGCTGCGGTAAAAGGGAAAAAAAATGTAAAAATGTTACAAGGTTTTGTGGCGATGTGACACACACCATCGATTTGTACTGTATAGTTGATAACAAATTTCAACAGGAAATCAGTGCCAATGCCAAAGACATAAAAGTAAGTGAAGCCTGGGCTTTGAGCTTTGGCACTATTTGACCATTGAATAGAAAGAAGTGATGATCTGTGTTGTGGAAGTATACTGAGACCCTTAAGCAAAACTTTCAAGAACACAGAGAAATCTGCTGACAGCTCCTTCCAGATGTGAACGCGTCCGGAGGGATTTGCAGTTCAATAATAGGATGTGTGATGAGGAGTTTTGAGGAAGGAAGGAAGATATTGTTTTACCCGTCCTGCTCTCGTTAGTTCCGACACAAATAAGTATACTCCATTTCCACAGTCATACCTACATAAACATACTTTGATTATATCTCTCGGAGTCACGGCAAAGCCCTGCAGAAAAGCTTCTTTTTGTTCTGGTAAATACTTTCCCTTCTCTGTCTCTCCCATTATTTTAATCTAAGACCTGGAAGTCATTTATGAAGTCAAGATGGGGGTTTTCCCATGCAGGAGTGGATATATGAGTCGGGCTCAGCGAGTAGGGACTTGAGCTTGACGTCCCACGCCTCCTGTCTGGGGAATTACATCAGAGCAGAGCTGGATATCTGCTGGAACCGGTCGAATTTCAGTGCTAGGCCGCAACCTGGTTACAAAACGTTTAAAACGATCATTTCTAAGCATCTTTCACTACACAGTTAACTTTTGTGTCCGTGTGTAGTTAATGTCAAAATGAAGGATTTTATCACCTGAGGACATCAGGTAGAGCGAGCAGTGAAAACGCTGACTGTGCGTCATGGGAGTGATTACAATGTCCCTGGTTTGATTTTGACCTGAGAGGCTTTATTGTGTGTCATCCCCCGTCTTTCCTTTTTGTCCTAACTACAATAAAGGCTAAATTTGTCTTCAAATAAACATTAAGTGCAGGTTTCGACAGTATGGGATTGAATTTATTGTCCAATTAGAGTAATTGTCATTTGTGCAGGAGGTGCAACTGTAAGGTCAGGTTGTTAGCGGTGATGAGAAGTATGCACGTGGATGTCAGTGCATCATTTTAAGGAATTTGTGTTTTGTTTAAGCAGCCATCAGGACATCTGAGTGTTCAAGGAATGGCTCGATTCCTTCTATTGAGCTCTTGTCAATTGATGCAGTCTCCACAAAGACAGAGAGCAGAATGCATGAAGGAGTAATCCTTTTCACTCCTTTTGATGTTCCCTCTTTCTATCTCACCTCCTTTCGAGTTGGCAACAGTCGGCAATTTGCGATGAAAGGATTCACAAAAAAAGAAAATCAACCTGCTGATTGATGGAAGGCAAAAGACCGATCTCAGCGTCGCCATCCCTCCCCCACCTTCAGGGCGATCAGGGCAAGTCCTTTCTCATTTTCTTTGGATTATCGGATTATTGGATTAGGTTTATTGTGGCATTGCTCAGAAAAAAATAGTTACACGTGCAGTTTTAGCATTTAGTTGAACACATTCTTCCAGAGGAGTTTCTCCGAGTTCTGCAGGCCAACACCCAAACACCCGGCATTGCATATGGAGCTCCGAGTCGTAAAAATGCTTTAAATCCACTTGAATCTGAAAGGATGGCGTAGAAAGACACCAGGGAGAATTATGAGAATTCGAGCCTCAGTGTCCGTGCGAGACAGGACACCGTATCAATTTCTCCAAGGGTCAAGAACTGCAACCTCGCAGATAAAATGAGCAGTGGAGTAGTCTGAGGGGTTGCAGGTCAAACAAGCCACGCAGACAGAAAAAAAACAGCTGGCAGACGTGCAAGACAGAGATACGAGGGTGAGTAGAGGGGAGGAGAAGCTGCTTTATCTCTGTTGGTTTGTGTTGTCAGTCTCCCTGCAGCTGGCCCGGGGTTTAGGGGGGGAAGAACAGAACCGCGGCGCTCAAAAACTAAACACTGTTCCTGCCAGTGGACTGGGTGTTGCCACAGCTGACACATCTGCATAAATCACATTGTGTGATTTCATAATGTGCTCATCTCAAGTTTTGGGGATTTTTGTGTTTTCAGCCCAGTGAGTACAGAAGGAAGGGAAGCAGGAAGAAAGGACTGAAAAGAGTGAAAAAGGAGAAGGGAAGGATGTGAAGAACGAATAGACCAAAAGCTGGAATGAAAAATGAATGAAGGAGCAATGAAAGAACGATAGAGTGAAGAAAAGACCATTTATTCAGCCTTCCTGGATAAATGTCAGTTTCTAAAGAATTTTAGTTGAGGACAAATAGGACGGATTCCAAAACGGCATAGTTGTGTTCTAGAAAATGTTTACATCTGGATATTTACACGCTTTAAGTGATCACATATTTCTTTTCCAGTCTTCAGCTCTGAGCCTGACAGGAGTAATTCCTGAGATTTATTGGCCCACCTTGGCCCTTGACAGAGAACTCGATCAGCTGCCTATTTGCTCTCAGGTCAGGTCAGCGGAGGTCAGCCTGACACGCTGTGGCTAATGGATCCATTCAAATACACCACCAGTAATCTTTGGAGGGTTATCTCCCATGACAGCGAGCGTCTCCTGAATCTGCTCGGGACGCTGCTTGGCCGAGGAACGCAAAACTCATCATCAGTGGCACTGAAATAGCCCCGAGTCCACGATTTGGCAGGTAAAGAAGTCTGCATTATGGAAGTCATTAAAATTCCTTCGGAACACGTGGACAACTTGTTTATTTTTCCACTGAGACTGAAAGTACGGAGCTGCCGGGACACTGTACTGTCCTTCCCCGACCAAGTAAGAGAGCGCTCAGAGCGAGACGGCGAGGAAGATGAAAGACAGGAGATAGGAGGCATGAGTGAGGAAGAGGCACTGAGTGATGGCCAAAGCGATTCAAGAAGGGAACGGGAGGATGGGGGGGATGGACGGAGAGAGGGAAGAGGAGGGGGCGAGGCAGGCACCCACTCATGGATGGCAAACAAAGAGTCGGACAAATGAACAGTGAGGTTTCAGTGAGGCGTACAGGAAGAGGATTAGCGATGGATGAATTCACAAACAGGCTGCAGGCAAGAGAGGAACGGAGGCAGGAAGAGAGAGATAAAAGCTACATGTCCATTCAACCGTGGGCTGAATTTTACACAAAGTTTTGAAATACCACAAAAATACAACTCTGATCGGGATTCCCATTGGCCGGATGGAAGCATGTGACCTGGCAGAGGAAATTCAGCAGTATAATGGAAGGAATAAACCGATAAATCTGGGGTAAACCTTCAAGAAAAACATGGAAAGAAGAATGAGCCAAATATATATTTTTTGCGAGGTAGAGGAAAATTGAGCAAAAGGACACAATGTCATCATTGAATCCTTTACAGCCCATCTCACTCGTGCATCAGCCCGTGTCCTCCTCCTCCAGGTCCTGGACTGGTCATTCCACACCGAACTCCTCTGTTAAAGTCATACAGCACCAGCGGCTGTTAGTAAGAGACCTCAATTGGCGTTGTGGCGCTGTCATGGGGTAGTTCTTCCACATGCATGGTCACGGCTTAACATCGCCCACCAACGGGCCATAAATCGCCCTCGTCTTCGTTTCAAATGTGGAAAGATCCCATCATGCTTTCTTTAAATATCAGTCCTGCTGAGATGGTGGGTGTTTTTATGATTGGTTAAACAGAGAGGATTTGAAAGGGATACTGGTGGAGTGTTACTCTTGAGAACTGATAGAATAATACCACTCTGTGGGTGTGTATGAGTGGAGACAAAGAGACAAAAACAGACATGGCCTGTCTGCTTTTATGGTTTCTTTTGGTATCCTTTAAGATAAAACTCACTCCACGTCTGTGTGTCTGAATCATGGTTACGCTCCACTGTCACGCAAGGGCACAACAATCGCAACAACAACGGGTTTCTCTCTTAAACCTGGGTCAGACGTGGGATGTGATGCTTTAAACTGGTGGGTAGCAACAAAGTACCCAAACGAAGCTTTGCCAGCAAATACTGAATAAAGAATGAAGTCAAAGAAGAATAAAGCAGGATCTGACAGGAAAAGCAGCTGTTTGATCGGAACAAATGGACAGAATACCCCGGATCTCTTTCCCAACTACAACTTGTCCAGACTAGAATGAACGTATGAAAGAGGCTGAAGTCCAATAACTGTCCAGAGAGATCTACTATCTGACCTTACATTGGTTTGATTGTTTTTAGGAAAACGTACGTTCAGGCCATCCTCTGTGGTTTTTCCCGTTCATCCATCCCTTAATCTTGCTCCCATTTTTTCAAAAATCTGATAACCAAAAACGATAGATGGGCAAAATAAAGGCACTACAGGAGAGGAAACGCTGCCTCTGGTCTAGAATTCTAAAGCAGGGAAAAGAAAGAGATGCAAGTTTGTTTGTTTTTTTTGTAGCACGCAGCTGCAGTATCGACTCGTGCAGCTGAAGAATGTTTCTCACCACTGACACTCCACTGACACTCCACTCATCTTCGGCCGTGCGGGTAGCAACAGGCTACAATCTCTTCCTGCTTTTCTCTTCCTACTCTTTGACAAAGATCCACGTATCGGATTGCATTTGTCCAATTTAAGCGATAAAATACAACGTCTGCGTGCCCGACATCAGCACCCTCGGTCAGGTTCTTCCAGTAAAACTCTGAATGAATAATCTTAGACGTGAGAGCAGGATATTACAAATAAAAAGAAATCCTAAAGGTTTGTCAAGATCGCCTTTGGAGATGGGATTAGTTTCCCATGAGTATTTACAAAGAAATGTCTGAGAAAATACATGAACCATGTGAAGATTACAGCCTATCACATGCCGTTTCCAGCAGTTAGTGTTGCCTGCCCTGGAGGCAGACCGATACAAGACAAAGAGAGTGGATTATTTCCCTTCAACTCGCAATCCACACTGTTTAGAGCGATAACAAAGTTTTTATTTATCTTCACTAAAATGCCTCATTTACTTTGTTTTCGCACAGTCACAGGAATGAGGAAGAGACAGGACAGTTAGTGAACGTTATCTTTCCAGTTTAGTGAACCAGTTGTACACAATGATGATGTATGACAACATGTTGTGCTTTAACTGAGGCTAAGTTGCACAATATTTGTTTCTACAAACTTCTAGATCCATTGGTGGTAAATTTTGTTCTCATGGACCAATAGAATGTATTTGACTCCTAGAAACAGGTTTAAGAATTTCTGATCATTCGCTTTGATGGTAACCAAACTCATTCATGATACTGTAGGAATTATGTATTTGTATTTTGAAGTATGTATTTGTATATATTGGTTGCTTACAATATTACCGAATGATGAATTTGACGCTATCTACTGGTACGTTCATTATGAGCAGGTTTGGATTGAAATGTGAGCTCCAAACCCAGAAGACATCGTTCACTGATATTTGCCCTCCAATGAATTTTGTCTCAGTATAGAATAATTTGTGATGTAGGTTGTTGTTTTTTTCTTGAACAAAGAAATCCCTTCGAAATTTTATTGCATACTCCTGCTGCAGAGACAAGATAGTTGCAGCAGGAGTATTTCTTCAATCTTATCCCAGCAGATAAATGATCATACGCCTAAGCCTGAAGGCTGAAAAGATAATCCCTCGTGCTTTATGATCAGACAGTAGTTGTGTAATCTGTCCCTTGCCTGCTCGCCTTTGTTCTACCTCCTGAAAGAAGACAGAGTATAGAAGCGCTTGAAGAACTGTGTCATCAGATTCTTTTGTATGCGCCCCTTCCCTTTGTATGTTGACAGACACACGTGTGAGGATGACAGACGCGTACGAGTCAAATACAGAGCGTGGAAGCTTTTGCAACACAGCAGAAAAGTGCGACTCGGTACTTTTTCTGTTTAAGGCCGTGACACTTAGAACAAGAACAATGACTTGATTTATGAGAGAAAAGCAACGCTTGTGTTTTTTGACAAATGTGGTTTCTGGAGCTGTGTGTGTCACTCAATACTCATGATTGTCAGGACGCTGATTCAGACTAAAACATGCTTAAACATGGACAGAACTAATAGAACTAATATCCTTTTTTCTTCTTTTTTTTGAGCTTGTGTAAATGCAGTTGGCCGAATTGCTAAATTAATAAACAATAGCTGTATAATTCTGTTTGACAAGACACATTTCCGGCAGCCTTGACTCATCTTGATTCCTGCTTGCTTCATCTGTGCTGCAAACTTTTCCTTCCTGATTGCATCACTGGGTCTTGCTCTTCGCAGTGACCGTGAGGCATACGGCGTCCCAGGAACAATGAGTTGCCAGGACGACAGGCTGCTGTCCTTTGGATATCCTTAAAGCTCTTCCTGATTGGGAAGGACGTCTATTTGTGTGTGAACTGGTGTGTTACTGGGAACTCGAAGGCTGTGAGAGGAAACAGCTGGGTCGACTGTCACACAGTCACACACCCGTGCAAACCGTACAGCTAAAAATTGAATGTGAGGCAGTTCGTACCTTTGGGTTGTAGGCTGCGTTGTCTCTTGGAAGGATTTCTACTACCTTCATTTATAGGGCAGTTATGGGCCAGATAATTCATGTTTGTATAAAATTAGCACGTTTGCTTGACATGCACATTAAACCCGTTTTAGATTTGTAATCATTGTAAGACTGGTATCGTTTGGCTGTCGGAGCCGTTGCTATGTCAGCTGCTGCAACAAACTTTTCTACCACAATGATTGAACAGAGTCTCACGGAACAGAACTCTCTCTGTGTGTGTGTTGATGGTTGCCAATGAAAACATAATACGCTGTTGCGTGGGTCATCATGTGGTGCTGGAACTTCCCTCAAGCAGCGTGTCAGATATTTACAGAGCATCAACACTGGCCCTGATGAAATTTTGTAATTTCATTTATCCTCTTGACAGTGGGACTAAACTCATCAGCACATTTCAATTCAACATTGAAATAGATATATAAACACACACACTTTTTTGGTCGAAATGATCAAATTTGTACGTTCAGCACTTAATGTAATGTGCTCCTGTGTACTTATGTGTACAATCAGTCCATTTTTAGTGTCATAATGATGGACCCTATTGTCCCATTACGCAATACAGAACGTAAATGGAGGAGATGATGAGTGGTAGGTTTTGAAAAGTTTTGCTTGGTTCTTTAGTATGAAAAAAATCTATGTATATACCGTATGTGTGTGTGTGTGTAAGTATGTATGTATAAACATGTATTCACAAAAATCCATGTTGATTTTTTTTTCCTGATTCACTCCTTAGATAATGCTTATTTTAGACGTTTGCGTATTTGTTTGCTTATTGAATAACGTCTGCAGGCACTGACAACAACCAACAACACACTGAGGCTCATCGCCTCGCACGCCAGCTGTCCCAACCGTCTGTGAATGTTTTGGTCTGTCTTGCTATATAATCGGAGCATCGTCGTTATGTACAGTAGTAGTAAGCAGGTGTGTATTTTTGTACATGACTCAGTTAGGTTGGTGTACTCTGTACAGTGTTAGTGTGTGGTATGTCCACAGCTTATGGTTTCAGCCAGCAGCACTTGTACAGTATAAAGGAGAGAGTTATAGGGGAAGAGGAGAAAGGCCGTCTGTGAGGCACAAATCTCCCTGGTGGTCTCATTATTGGGGTCCTGTATGGAGCAGTGAAGCCTGCCTCCTTGATTATGGTGCGGAACGCATAGCGATAATTGGCCCGATTCTGGTTAATCTCTGCTCTGCTGTTAAAGAGTCGATGAATCTGAGCTCTACTGTACGAGCACCGAATGGCTTTGATGTTGGAGGAGAATTTCCTACATCCAGTGAAATGACTTAAGCGGTCAAGTACTCAGCGGTCAAAAGCAATCAGGACACGGGCAATTGGACATGAATGCATGATGCACACGCGCGCACACACACGCGCGGGTTCAGTTTCTGCAGAGAGTTGTGACTTATGGCTGCGGGCCACTGTCCCTCTGTTGGACCCCACATCCTGACAGGAAGCTTGTCCTTCCTTCACACACCATGCGTACTTGCACACACACACACACACAGTAACGAATACACAAAAACCAAACAAACTGGACAGTAACAGTGATAACTTGAGAGAGATGAAAATCAATAAAGGGAAGTAATTACACAGACCGCAAATGGGGGAAATGACGCCTAAACTATATCAGGAACTCCTCACAGAGTTCTGACTTTTATGAGGTCTGATTATCACCACATAACATTTTTGTTGTTTTCTCCCATGACCAAGGTTTTGGTTTTTTTTGCTTTTAAACAACGTAGACCTACAAAACTATCAATTTAACAGCGCAAGTATTAATAAATCTGAAATGTCTGGATTATTACACTTTTTGGATTACTGACAAGTTTCTGTAAGAAGCTGTTGGCCAAACGTGGACAAACCTTTTTCTGAGGATTCAAAAAGTGAAGTTATTCTTTGAACAGAGGACAGAACATTTTGGAAATGTGGCTGCTGCGATCCCTGCGCCCTGACTAGATAAACTGGCTTCTTTAGTCCCGAGTTGGAACTTTCTTGATCCTCAGCTATGTTTGTCAGGCTCTCTGTGAGAGCGATGGTCAGTGAATGAATTGTTGGCGGACCGAGGAAGGACTCCAGGGTGCCATACAGCAAGATGCCTGACCTTCTGGATGTCATCAGCATCATTTTCCGGTGCATGATGGATGCTTTGTATGGATTTGTGCCGCAACCCCCCAAGGCTTTGAGGTTGACAGGCCCGGAAACTCATAGGGACTCGTGGACATGGACACACACATACAGTACACAAACACACACACACACACTCACACTCGCACAATCACAGCACTCCAGAGGGCCCCTTGTCCCTGCGCTCTGACAGCGTGTCAATGAGCGGTCGACTGTGATAGAAGAGGTCAAAGCACAGCACAGTGACAGTGACTCAAGAAAAGCTCGGCTTGTTTGCTTTCCTGTTCTGGTGGAGTCACGCAGTGATTCCATTTGATAAAAAACACCCCAAAAAAAAAACAGTTAAAGCCCTCTGGCCAAATTCCAGCGTGTCAGGACCACCCACTGGGTCTACGCCCCTATGGCCGCTCAGTGTTTTTGTGAAAACCTTAGTTCTTGAACTCTAGTAGTACTTGAGGAAATATTAAAGATTGATATTATGTTACTAAGAGATTGGTGTGTAGTCCTTTTCCACGTGATGTCACAGGTCATGTGATATTTTGTTCTAGCGACACACTGGAGTAGCACCGGCCCATCTTCTGTTGTACAGCGCTACAGTGCTAGTTGTAGCGGTCTAACTCACAGTAAGACGATCCTTATCCCGATCTACGATGTGGGATAAGGACGAAATATGCGGATCAAAACTGAAAGCTCTCTCGAATTATACAGTAACACAAGCGTAACAAGGTTCATCTTAATTGGAGCCGCAGGGAAACAGACACGACCCCACGTCAAGGACGCACGGCCGTCTTTATCAGAATTGACTCACTCTACCGCTGATCCACGGCGGCCATATTGCAGTCTCAGAAAAAAGCGTATAAAAGTGTAAGTACGCGGTATGGACGGGTGGAATTAATAGGATTCTGTTGTTAAGTGAGTACATATGACGGTCCATTTGTGCCAATTTTGACGATGTTTAAGTAGCATAAAAATCTGCCTTAATGAAGTTAGAATCAAAGTAAAGGTCGGCCTTTACGATGCAGTTAGTCATGAGTCGTTACTGCATTGACGTCTACTGGATAAAGAATTGAATTGACTCTTCCACGAAGCTCGGAGCAGTCAAACAGGATTAAACGTGGCATCTTCCTCGCACGGCGCCCTGCGTAGGCCCCCGCTGCCCGACTGTTTGCTAACCCCTAACCCCGCACCACTGACGCCGCAGTCACACGCTTCCATCTCTGCACAATGGCCTTTGGAAAACACAGTGGAGAGTGGAAAATGCCAAACGATGAAACAGTCAGATGTTTCCTCAGATGATGAAATGCTAAATGCCGGTGTCCTTTTACCCCGTGAGTGTGGGCGTCTTCAGCCAAAGTTCGCCTCCACACACGAACCTTCAGTCTGGTGCAGCACTGTCGGCGGATTTGTTGATCCGTTCCCTTTTCTGTTTCTGCAGCTTTGAGGTGTTTCAATAGGACTTTTTTTTCCGGGGGGTTTGCGTGTGGCCCGTGCAGCACGATGGCACAAATGGCTCTTGGGATGGCGATTGGATGCAGTTCTTTGGCCACTCCCCTGCCGTCTTTAGAATGAGTTCTATTCATGTGCGAGGACAAATGAGAGGCCAGCTTGAGACTCTGTAGTAGCTGATCTTAGAAGTATGCTACCCTGGGTTCAGATGTGTGTGATCATGTAGAAGACAATAGAATCGTGCATCTGTAGGAAAAAACACATGAAACTTAAATCGCCATCAACCTGAGTGTCACCGATCACTGACAGGGGGCCTTAACGTCTGCGGGGTTGTTTTGGTCGGCCACTTTTTGCCCGAACAAAAGTCCTGACATGTTGCTATGTTCATGTGATGGTTTTTCCAAAGAAACTTCCAACATCCAACCTTGGAAGAATCGATGCCAACACAGCGAAATGCAACATTAACATGCGAGAAAAGCACCTAAAGATCGGAGTTAATTAGCAGAGGCTGCAGGTGCGAGTTTCACAGAGAGGAGAAGAGTTACGATGTTTTATAACTTACCCGTCGTTATGCTGTTATTATTACTCTTATTTAACGAGCTTTGTTTGTCATCATTGCCCGTACACGTTAAGTTTAATGGTCAGGATTTGCTGTTTTTATGAGGCATGTGTTGCATTCCTTTATCCGTTCATTAATAGGCTCAGTAAATGTATGTTCTAAACGCTCTCTCTGACGCCTGTTATCTTTATAAATGCCTCCACTGTGAGTACGACCTGGAACATACATAATCTGCAGCACGCACCGCCAAGCATCACATGCGATCACTTTCCCCGCTCCCGCTTTTAAATGGGACTTCTTTTCTGTCTGTTTTTGCTTTTCCCTCTCGGTTTTATCCTCTCTGGGGCGGGGTCACCACATGCGTGGACTGTTTGTTTGGAGTCGCCATAGGAACCGGCGCGAGGGTGAGTCGGATGTGTGCGTTGTGTGCGGGTTCTGGTGCGATGGGCTGCATGCATGTGACGGCCAGTTCTGTTCCATGTGTGATGACCTCATCCAGACGCAGACCTTGGCATATCGAATCCGTCTGCTTCCTCGGATTGTGTAATGGATAGTCCCCAAACACACACCAGCTCTTGC
>OMNV01007910.1:79841-91910 GCA_900303265.1 Brotula barbata | reverse complement strand
GATAGATAGATAGATAGATAGATAGATAGATAGATAGATAGATAGATAGATAGATAGACAGATAGATAGACAGATAGATAGACAGATAGATAGATAGATAGATAGATAGATAGATAGATAGACAGATAGATAGACAGATAGATAGACAGATAGATAGATAGATAGATAGATAGATAGACAGACAGACAGACAGACAGACAGATAGATAGATAGATAGATAGAGAGAGAGAGAGAGAGAGAGAGAGACAGACAGACAGACAGACAGACAGACAGACAGACAGACAGACAGATAGATAGAGAGAGAGAGAGAGAGAGACAGACAGACAGACAGACAGACAGACAGACAGACAGACAGACAGACAGATAGATAGATAGATAGATAGATAGATAGATAGATAGATAGATAGATAGATAGATAGATAGATGGTTTGACACCTTTAGGAGCTTCACCTCCAACAAAGGTACCACAGGCTGCAGGCGTAAACAGAGACAGAATCCTTCCCTTCTTTGCAGCTGTGCCGTACTTACCGACTTATTGAAAACGCCGTGTTCCATATTTGGCTTGCACAGATTTTATTATTCCTACATTAGAAAGGTCAGGAGCTGTATTACTCTTTTCCTTTCAACCCCCGTGTAAAACATTTAAAGCCCTTTGGCTGGAGATGTTTATAGCGAGTGACAGCAAACAGCTTGAGACGGGGAAAAGACGAGCTCTGTTATCCATGGCAACAAAGGCCAACGCAGCACTGACAGTGATGGCATTGTGCATGCAGCTGCTGATTATGCTGTAAGAGCCGTTTTAACAACGTGATAAACACTTTCCTCTGTTTACCTCCTGCGCTGCGAGAGACACATGCAGAAGATTGGGGAAACTTTGACACGAGGTAAGACGGGCTGTTTATGTTTACAGACGTACAGTGTGTTCTCTCTGGAGCGTGCGGTCCGGATCGGTCAGCCTCGGCACCCTGCGGTCGGTTATTCTCTTAGTAATGGCATCAACACCCCGACAGCAGAGATCGTTCATGATAACTGATCGTTTATTGTTTAAAGGTTAATTAAACAAACACTGAGACGTTTATTCTCTCAAACACAGCATTTCTATTTACCTCCTGTTTGATCTTCCATAACCTTTTCACAATGTTTACTATGTAGTTTACTATGTAGAAATGGCATAAAAAACTGAAATATCAGAATTTCTTCAGAAGTTCTGATTAAGAATATGATTGAAGAAACTGAAATTCATTACATATTACATTAACTTGTACTTTTCCCCTTAATTTCTCTTTATTCTGCATGTTTAGGCATCATTTTATCGATATTTACCCAAACTGCATCCTCGTATATTACGTATTTTTAGAGGCTTTCCATTCAAATTTCAAATAAATCTCCACAAAGATGGCCCCATAGTTGCTTCCCTCAGAGTGTGTGACGTTAATGTCGTTCTGGCTGGAATCTCATGACTCATTTGGAATAATCGTCTCACTCCTGATTGGACTTTGTGGTGAAATTCCAGCAAATGAATCAATAAAACGTTAAATGTCGTGTGTCACAGTCAGCCAGGATTGTAACTTAGAGTTAAAGTCTGATTTCCCAAACGCTCTAATATATCACGGTGTCAGGAGGTGGTGAGAACGCTCAGTGCGGAAATGCCTCACGGGGAGAAAGCTGGCAGTCGGTCTGTTTGGAGAAGCGAAAGCGAGCCCGCTCACCTCTGACTTCATTTTGGAGCAAAGAATCTAATGATTTAATTCAAATTGAAAAGGCTTTAATGGGAACGGAAAGATCATTTTATTTGGATGCCACGCGCTCAGAAATGTAGGCTACATATCAACGTTCAGTATTCATATATGCGGTGTGTGGAAATGGTAAAATATTCCACCGGCGGGCCTGGATTGCTGCATTACGAGCAGCTGCAGCGCGGTGTGTGTGTAGCTAATAACGTCTGCAACGGCTCCATTAGAGGAGAAATGTAATTTTTCATTTGCATACTGCATTGATGCATTGATGCATAGGGTATGAGGGTATATGCCCAGATTGAAAAACAGGGGTATATTTTCCATGCAGTGTGTTTGTGTGCGAGTGTGTGTGTGTGTGTGTTAGATTGTGCGTGTGCCCAAAATAAATACATGTTCACAGTCATGGTAAATTTGCGGCGCGGCAAAGCAAAATGGCCACTTTAGCTGAGGAGAAGCCTGGAATGAAGCGTTAAATTAAATCCATTTCAGCTCCTGACATCACAGCCACAGCAGCAGCATCCAGGAGAACTCCACAGGACTGAAGTAACTAAGTACATGCACTCCATTTGAGTACAGTGTAGAAGTACTTGTTGCTCCTAACCCATTATCTCTTACTTTCCTCCTTGACTTCCTGTTGTCATCCCTTGCTGTTCTTTTTTCCTTCTTTGGTTTGCTCTCCTCCTTCCTTGCTTCTGTCCTTATTTCCTTCTTCGAGTGATCAACTTGAGTGCAAACCCATCTCTGACTCATGCGGATGCTCTTTATTTTATTTCATTTTTCAATTCAACAGTCTGAAAGGAAGCATTCTTCGCCTTGTGAGTGATTTTACTTTGGATACTTGAGTATCTTTTGGACCAAAAAATTGTTTTTGTGACAAAAATTTAATCCAGGACTTTTCTTATTGCTCTATTTCTCTATTGTAGAAAAATACAAAGTGAGAGAAAATTATAGCAAAAATTTTACGATTAGTGGCAGATTGGAGCTTTTGTTTGCAATATCTGGTTTATGGACTCTTATACAACCACAGAACAAAATGCATTGAACTCATGAAAACATGTCTACAAATCCCTTCATATGATACATTTAGTTTGATGCACATACAGTATATTCAACGTTGCCCCAGAGTTTTTTCCTTTACATTTTTACCCTGAACACTTTGTATATTTCATGAGCTGAGAGAACGTGGCGGACATGTACATGCAGGGTGTGGTGAGGAAACATAATGCCCAAAGGAAGGAGTTATTGTCATCGTAGACTTACACAATCGCACTGTGAGCTGTGTGTAGCTTGTATTGTCGTGTGTGTACATTTTAAGTTGATTCATATGACCCAGTTCAGACAGAACTTCCTCAAAATCATTAAATTTGGAATGTCACTGTAGCCCATTAATAATTGATCATAAAAAAAGTCATTAGAAATTCTTTGAATCATTTAGATTTGTAATTAAATACTAAATTATGATGAATCCTAAATCCTTATCCTTTGAATGTGGTCCTAATCCCCTTTTTATTTGTCTTACGTAATGCTTTATAACTTCTTATGTCCTCATCACAGAACCATGAAATTTGGGTGAACAGAAGACGGCAGTTAGCGTCACACGTAAAGCTATGGTATCGTTAATTTCTCTTAAAAATCTCTTTATTCTAGATCATTTTATTCAGATTTAGCCAGTATGTAAAAACTGTAACGATGAGTCGTCTGGTGGTTCCTTCAGAGTTTAAGAGGTCCAAACTTTCAGGCTGTCAATTGCAAAAATACAAAAATAATGTACATACAGACATTCTTTATTTGAACTTTACATCACACACACACACACACACACACACTGCTTCCTTATAGTTTGTCATTGTTTACCATGCGGCCATGTTTCAGCTTGTTGTCCTTATCAATGTTGGGTCATGGTGGTATTTCCTGCCTGCACCAACAGCAGAAGGTGGCACAGGATGAGTGCTGCTTCCTGTTCTGGCACACCCAACACGTATCCATAGCCCCATACACACTGCACTCCCTACATAGGAAGTCTTACAAAGGGGAGGGGGCCTTAGTCATTCACCCCCAAATACACTGCGTTCATCCAACTGAATCCTCCCAGCGTCCAAATGATGAAGAGGATGATTCACGTCTATTACTCTCTATTTATTTCAGCGATATGACGTATTGGACAATTTGCAGTTGGAGGAAGTGTTGGTAGGCGTAAACATGGAGAGATGATTAGTTACTGTGTAGCCAGCTTTCCAAAGCAAAAGTCCCTCATCTCCACACGGGGCTGCTTCTCTGACATTTTACCATTTTGTACCGTTTTATAGCGGAGATCTTATTCGGATGGAATGTTGCTCCATCCCTATGGGTGCGAGGCCGTTCCCATGGGAAATCAGCAGAAGAATCTCTGCTCTCATCAGGGGGAATGGGATGTGTGTGATGTTTGGTGTTTGTGAACTCAGGCGGCCGTTCAGATGAGGGAAGACTCGCCCTTCGAGCGCTCCGATGGAGGAGGTTTATTAGAAGTGGTTTCCGTGGAAAACCGCCATCAGTGGGCTCGCTCTCTGGATGCTTTTGGAGCGCGGCCTGCGTGTCACTTTTCAGTGCGTAAGCCCGTCCCCTCATCCCGAGGCTGCACGGTACAAGAGGCCCACTGTAAATCTGTACACACTGTTTGTTTTTCTTGGTTGGGACACTGCCAGTTACAGTATGTTTATCAAGAACACACACCAATAGATATTGGATCTTTGTTGGACATTTAAGAGCATTTATATATTTACAGTTCCATGTACGAGCAACAATTTTAATAATTTTGTGTGAAAGAACGAGTAGCTGCATTGGGTTTACTTTTTATTAAGTGGTGATTAAGTACACTTTAAAGCCAACAGTTCAGGGCTGTTTAATTGACTTTTGATAAATTTACCGAGCTTTTTCACATTAAGAACTCATCAATAATGCAATATGCTCCGTAAAAGAGGCTTTAAAAATCTTATCATTTCCAGAGAGGTTTGGCTTTTTAAACTCCTAACACACATTACAACCTTTACTTTCTTAAGTTATGACATTTTTTGATTTCCCCTGAAATTCTTTGGATATTCTAGATCATTTTATATAGATATTTCCCAGAATGCACTCTGATAAACGTGGAATCTTTGGGAACTTTGGCTGGAATTTAAAATACTTTTATGAAGATGTATTAGTGTTGTTCGGTGAAAACTTTGTGTTTCTTCAGTGTTTGGTGGCACAGCAGATGGATATAAAATTTTAATAACATATTTGATAGGTTGTCCTTTTGCTTTAAGCAACAACTTTTGCCTTTGTGAAGACTTTGAGTCTTCCCTCCAGCAGTTCTGTTACTTCATCCTCATCAGGTCCATCAGGGATCCATATTGAAACGTTTTATTGGACGCAAAGCAGCTGAGTGGTCCTCCTCTTAGCTGAGATAGTTTGTAACCCTTTAATCTTCACTTGAGCGGCACGGCCATCATCTGCTCTCCGCTCTCGCCGCAGACGTAGTTAGAGGCCAGGCCGACCGATAGCGGGAACGGGTCCAAGCTGGCTGAAGGATCACAACGCCATCCCTCGATCCCTTGATTGCTTTAATCTTGTTTCATTAATCTGTGGAGAAGCCTCTGAATGATACTGTGAGGAAGAAATGTTTTCAAAACAATATGAGGAAAGGAAGTGGTGGGTGTCTTTTGATGACTTTTTTTCTGTTTGTTTCCTCTTATTGCCTCTTTGTGCTCATTTAAATTTAGCACAGGAGGCCCTTTTCAGGCGCTTCCGTAGAGTGCGGTTTATACAATTTTGCATTGAAGATTGCGCGTTAAATATACAGATCATACACATATAGATATACACAATATAAGATAAGGATTGGTCTACATAGATAACACTCACAAAGTAAGCCTGACGGTAACGGGAAAGGAAGTCATGCCTGAGAATGACATTACAAGAAACAGGATGTTGATGAGAACAGAGTCACAAGCTGTAGCATTTTCTTTCATGTTTGTTTCCCATTGCAATGCGTTTGCCTTCAAAAACAAAGTTTTGGCTTTGTTTTAGGCACCGATCAAGCCAGGGAACAATAGTCTGAAAGTGTTGTGACACTGTGGTTGTAACCTTTGGAGCTGTTAAGATAAACTTTCCCTTCCTTCACTGTGCCTGAGTAATGCCGGAGACAAAGCCTCCTGGGAGGGATGACAGAGCCTTATGGCACTCAGAAAACTACACCACTCAGCGTGTGTGAGCGCGCCTTATTGTGATTCTGCACACATGCACACACACACACACACACACATGTGTTGAGTCAGATTTCCTGAGCATTTTGCTCCTTGATACAGTTTGGTTAAATTCCGTAGAATGGAATGAACTTGAAAACAAGAGGTCATGTTCATTAGCTCCATGTCACAGTGTTTGTCCTGGGATCATACAGGGGCCGACGCTAACGTGTGTTCCCACTTGCCCTGCAGGGAAAGTACTTCTCAAATCTACTTGCCGCGTCTAAATTCTTACATGCCCTGGGTGGGGGGCACCATTGCCGTCTGTGTTCCCATAGATTTCTCTCAAAAAACACGTCTAACTACGTCCATCGCCTGTTGACTGTTGTTTTGAAACACCACACTTGTTTCCTCAGCAAATAGTATTTATTCAAAGTTTTACACGCATCTATTATCGTTCATTGCTAAATCAACACCGAAGCTTCACTTTTTGGTGCTATTTTTATTAACTTGGTGATGTAGTAGTTTATGGACGCATCATCTCAGCAGCATTAATGGCCTAACAATGTCCTACAGCAGTGGCATGATTAAGCTCTTCATCTGCTCCAAACATATTGTTTGGCTGCCCGTCCTTGAGAAACCGGATGGGCGTGGGTGGGCATTTTTTGACATTTTGTGAACATTTTTCCAAAACAAGAGAAGTCTGCGCTCCTGTATGTGTGTCCTGTGATGAACTAGCTACCATTTCCAGGGTGTACCCGGAGCCACGTTCCCCTGCCACGATAGGCTCCGGAAAGATGAGCAGATAAAGAGAATGGCCGGATGGATGGAGATCATGATATCAAAACACACAAAGATGGCAGATTTTGGTTTTTTACAGTGGAATTATAGCAAATGTGATGTAAAAATGTATGAAATCGTGATTCATTGTCAACTAGAAACCCATTGAAGTAATTAATGGAAGGGCAGGGAGATTGGTGAGTGAAAGAATGCGGAAGACAACAAAAACATCATTCATAACGTTAAGAGGTGGAAGTGGAACTCACATTCATACGTCTGTCTTCATTCATTTATCCGTTCACAGGCAGGAAAACACAGCAAACCGGCCTTTAGCTCATCTGTAACCGAACTGAAAAAGGCTTCCGTTTCCAAATTACCGACTTGTTGTGTGGCTCTATTCTCATAAGCAATTTGATTGTTACGTTCCATTTCTCTGCGCTGTGATGGGATACATGGCGGAGCCTGTGGGAGTCTTACGGCGCTTTTCCTTTGGCACTGCTGTGTTTTGTGTGTGTGTGTTTTGCTCTGTCTTGATTGAGAGTGATTCACACAGACAGGCAGTCAGAGCTGCCTCTGGCTGACCAAGCGGCTCGTTCTCACAGCCAGCACACCGACAAATCAGCGACTTCCACAGATTCCCCGAGGTGATGCCTCCACTTTCTACTTGTAATCCGGTCTTTGGAAGAAAGATCAACAGACTCTGAATCTAGAAAACGGCGACGTCTTGAAGATCATATTTCGCTTTCTGGGACAAACAAAAAACACAACGACACGTGTTGTTAAGACGTATCATCCCATCGATTAAAAAAGGATCAAACTTTTACGTGAGCCTTTCGCATTGGAAACACGCAACCTGAAAATTTACACTCCAGATTAGCAGCACGAGTTTGTTTTTCTCAAACCAAAATCGAAACTTTTCCCCTTATCTGCAGCAGATGGATGCCTCCCAGCTTCACGGATCATAGCTTCCAGCGATCGAAAACACGTTTAAACGCCGCTGCACCCGTATGAGCAACGGTCTGAGAAGGCTCACGGAGAAATCAGTATACAAAGAAACGCACGCAACATAAATCAGTGATTAACTGTCTGCCAGAAAAATGCAGTGTGTGAGTGCCATACATCCTGCAATTCAGCACCTATACATTACTTTTTGCTATGCCTGAGCTTATTATTGAGCGATGATTTAATATTCTGCCTCTGTGGCACACCTCCAGTTGGTATTCACTACGACGGCAGAGAAATGTACTAAACGTGCAGACTTTATGAGCATATACATTCCTGTGTATGGGCTGAGAGTGATGGCAGCAGTCATTTCTCACGGAGATGCAGAGGAAGGTGCGAGAGGCTGACGTTTCAGAATGCCTTTCTAATGTCCTACATGCAGCGGCGTATGTGTTTTCTCAAGGCGTACGTCCACATATTTGTCATCACGTCGTTCTGTTTGCCTTTCCACTCAAGCAAAGCAGTTTACAGGAACGGCAGGCACCTGCTATTGAGCATAATACCACTCAGGATGTTTGCCTGCTGCTTGTTTATCTCCGCTTGTGCAATGGGTTGGAAAAAAATCTTTGCAAGGCAGAGGAACAGTGGGAAACTTGTGCAGGAGGAAAAATAAAAGCAATAGTGTAGCAGGCGCATGAGGTGACATGAAAAAAAGAGTGTTTGAGCAAGATTCTCTGGGCACACTGAGGGTTGTGTGTGTGTGTTTTTGTTGAAGTGAGGCAGGAATGAGAGTTTGTTTGGGCGTTGTGGTGCACGACTCGGATGTTGTGACCCTCTGAGGTTGGCGGAAAACAGACGTTTTGGGCTCAAAATGCTGTCGGATCTCCACCTTGTGGTTTGGACCCCATCTTACAGTGCTGGACGGGCCTGGCATGCACACTTGGACAGGCATATGTGCACACACCCATCCGCCCACACACACGCAGTGCATGAGTGCAGTGAGGTTTTCATTAGAATCTTGGTCTAATATACTGAGAGAAACCAAAGGAAACCAAACTAAAGACCCTTAACTGGATTTCAGATCAGTTGAGGAGGGATGGAGGAAAGGAAGGAAAAAGGAGCAGAGAAGACATTTTTGATTGTATCTCACATCCAACGCTAGCAGTAACTATGGATACAGCGCCGTAGAAGTGGAGCAAACGCTCTCAGTAATTCCTCCCCTCTGGAAAACGAGGCAGCACTATAACACGGCACTTAATAACGGGCGGCGAGCGGGCGGTGTGAGCAGGCCGAGGCATCCTGTGAGGAGAGTTATAAGCTCCCGGGTCTCAGGGTCATGACTGAATGCTGACATCATGGCCCGAGTATGCACAGCAAAAACACATGTCTGCAATAGAGGAGTAATTTATGTGCGTTACAGTGGACTTAACCCGAGTGTCGTCAATAAAACCAACACTGTGTGATACGGACACATACTCGGCGCTCCCCGTGTCATCCTGATAAACTGCAAACCTGGACCCTCTCCAGGAAAGCATGCAGCGGAGGAATGTGATTTATAAGGTGATATAAGCTGATACAAGCGCCGTACGCTGCGCCGTAGAGAAATACGAGTCGGCCATCGCCTAAAGAGGAACAGACGTGGATTCTTCCACGGTTATCATTATTCATTCTTTTTATTGCTTTATTTATTGTTTTGGCTTTTATTCTGATAGTTACAGTAAAGAGACGGACAGGAAGGAGAGGGTATGACATGTAGCAAAGGGCACGGGCCGGAATCAAACCTGTCCCTCTGTGATAAGTGGTGCGCACTTCAACCGATGAACCACCAGGGCAACCCTCTATTTATTATTTTTGCCATACATTTATTACCCGTATTTGAATTTCGATCACACAGTGTGTAAGAGCGTCCAACAGAAAAACTTGAACTCTGCTTTGCTCATTTTACATATTTTATGCTAGAACGACTCAAGCCGCAGTTTCCTCTTTATTTATTTCATTATTTATAATTTATTGATCGATCTATTCAGCATTATCCTCCCTTATTTTTTAACACATTAGATCATCCAGATTTTTTTTTCAAATCAACGAGAGGACCAAAATGAGTCTTTTGAAACATCTTCACTCACATATTTTACACAAAAACAAACAAATGTCCAGAATTTAGCCACCTTCTTATATATATATATATATTATTTACATTTCAGACGAGAGACACTGAATGATAAATGGGATCCTTTGTGCGCATTAGGGATTGTTTGCACACACTTGTAGCCTGCAGGTGAGCTTTGTACCGGAGTTATTTCGGAACATGTCATTTCAAGCCCTGCTATGCTGACTCCTGCTCTCATAATGACATGTTGCAGTGAGCCACATGAGCCTGACTGGAAAAAAAAAAAAACGTCCAACCCCTCTGAAGATTTCCTGTTAGACGAAAACTACACACACACACACACACACATTGACGTACACTCACTGTGACTCATATAGCTCAACTCCCGTTACTCCGTGGAGTGTGTGGCGGTGCGCTCAGCAGCAACAGGCGGACCGAGTGTGGACATTAGTGGGTGTCAGTCTTTGGTAAATTCATGAACAAACCGGAAGCGTCTAGTCCGTCTCTAAATGGATTTACGTCGCTTTTCCGCTTTTTGGTGTGGAACGATACTCTTTGGTAGTATTCTACTGCTCCAGGCGGGTGAGTCAAAGCTCAACTTTTCCTCTGCTAACTTGCCCCCAAAAGCATCGACGTGGTGATAAACGTGGACGAACGTGTTTAAAGGGCGCTTTTAAAATGTCGGAGAATGAACGTTTTATTTTACAGGTGGGTGAGCGCGCGACCCGTTTCCGCAAATATCAATAAAATGTCTCAAAAGTAAGAAAAAAAAGTTAAAAATGCTCAACCTAGTGGGGGTTCGGTGTCTTCCGTTTGTATTTGAAATGAAATGTAAGTTTTGTTTGTGCCGTGGGTATTTGGTGTGATTTTGTATGTGACGTTTTTGGGCGGATGTCACCTGTTGTTTAAATCCGTTTTTTTTTTCTGCCGCCGTCTTTGATGTCACGTGCAGCCACATTGAAACATCTGCTCCTGTTTCCTCATCTTCGGTTTCAGTTTATTTATACCTTTGTTAGATACTGTTTTAAAACGAATTGATGTACAGTATGTTTGCACGCCATCCCTCCGTCTACCATCGTGCATATGGATAGTGTAAGTAGTTGCATGTAGCCGCCATGTATGCTGCAGTTGGGTGACAAATTGTAGGAAAACTAACATGAAGTTGTTGCAGAAAGAAGAAGAACTGCTATAGTGCACTTTGACATATTCAGCCCAACTCTGTGCACCGCTACTGGAGGGGTGGGACCAATCGTCGAAGAGATAATCCCTCATTTGGTGTTCTGATGATGGTGATGAGAGTACTGTCTGACACTTTGGACCTGTCGACATTGGATTCTTTTACAAAATCCAGTCTTAAATGTTGTATCTGTCATTTTCTTAGAATGTTTTTTCTCTGAAATGTCATTTATTCCTCCCTCAAAGATGCCTTTCATACACCTGTTCATTCAAGGAGACGTTTCTCTTTGTATTTCTCTTTCAAGCTTTCTTCCTTTTTGCCTTACATGGTAAGATTTTTCAGCAGCGAGTTTTGGGTCGAGAACTGTTTGAGTATGATACATTGGGCTAAACAAATGACAAAAACCTCCCTTAAGTATTCAATTGGGATATTTTTTGCTTCCACGTTTGGGTCCACTTAACCCCTTATGGGTAAGGATCACTACAAACCAAAACAAAGTTGCTCTGAATGATCACCTTCACTTATGATGAAGCATCTCTACGCTGAGAGGAGAGTGGTATCTTAAATGCTCGTCCATACAGGCCTCTGTTTTGATTTATTTGAAATCAGTGTAAGTCATGTTATAGCCGTCTTTCAGCTACATTATTGAAGATGGACTGTTGTGTGTTACACTTATCATCACTCATAGTCCTCCACTCTACTTCTCAAGATGCTTTGAAGCTATTCTGGTGGCTCATGGTGGTTGATGTTGGTTTGTCCTTTAATTTGTCACTCATCTTTACATACAATAATCTACAATGCTACGTATAATTCATTATCTGCTCTCCGTTATTGCTCAGTTAGAAGTTTAGTTTTGCATGCCATTTGCACACTGATCTTTATGGGCAAATTACTGATTTCTGTTCTACAATATTTACACTTTCTCTTTTGTTTTTACGTTCTTTACTTGAATCCAACAACCAGACCGGTCAAGCACAACCTTTTGTCATATTTGTACTCTGAAATGGCAAAGTTGTATTGTATTGGATTGAACTGGGGTAAGACTCCCTTCATTTGTCTCACACTCAGTCCCCTTGGCACCAAGTAGCTTTGACTGCTCCTAATCCCCCAACCCCCCCTCTTCAA
>OMNV01007910.1:55892-79794 GCA_900303265.1 Brotula barbata | reverse complement strand
TGACAATTACTACATCCATGCCTTCATGGCCCGCCTCTGTGGCTTTAAATGACATGCTCTTTCTCAGGAGCTGCTTTAATGATATAATTACTTTGAATCAGCCACCTTACCACTACTATCCACTCAGTGCTGATTTACTTCAAAACACCCTCACCCCGGGGGCAAAGTTTTCAATTGCACTCTCATATAATTTAGTCTGGAGTTAAGTGGAATGTTTTTCATAATTTTGTCGTTCATCTTAAATTTAGACAAGGCCAGAAAGCATAATTTCTCTGGAATTTCTAGATATCCTACACTTGTATCTTGCTCTTGCTGTGCATTTGCTCTCTCTCAGAGTGCAGTTTGTATTTATGTTGCTTCAAGCCACACTTTCTAACTCCACCCTGCAGATTGAGCAAAATGATACAGTAGACTTTTTGTCCCAGGTTAAAAGTACACACGGCTCCTTTTCCTCAAGTCACTGCGAACTCACGGTTGAAGACATTCATCAAGAAACTGTGAAGACGTCTGCTTTTGCTTACACTTCGAGCCTAAAACACAGCACAGGGAGTGTTTTGACATTGTGGTCATGTGACTGGACAGTTTCATCACATTGCCTTATTTCAGACGGCCAGTTTCAGAGTCTCACACCACACACATTATTTTCGCTCAACTAAATGCAGTGTTGGCAGAAACGAACACACTTTTTCTTCTGAAATGCAGCAAACAGGTTCTGCTTTCTGTGTAAGTGTTGTCAGCATGTAGAAGAAACGTGTGGTTTCTCCTGACAGACAAGATAGAGGTGTGCTGGCTGTCTGATTTTTATCAGCAGCAGCTGCTGCTCACAATATAAGGACAAGCTGTGAACTGCAGTTAGTTATTTTCTTTTGTGGGAACACACACATACACAGACACACATAGATACTTTTTTTATCTCTCTCCAAACATTGCGGATGCTAAAATTTCATTTCATTTTTTAAAATGTGCTTGAACGGGTACAACAATTTCCTAGATGGTGAGGCGACACCTCGGCTTGACAAATGAGAGACTTCTGGCGATGCATCCATATTTCCTTTGTTTGTTGATCTTGCCTGTCTGGCAGTTGTCTCCTTAGATGATTATCAAACCCACAGGCACTCATCACAATCCTGTCTGTCTCACCGATCTAGGTCTGTCTGCCGGCAAAGTCAAGTCTGAACAAGACCAAAGGAGGCGGATGGCACCGTGAACCAGTCTTATTGTTCAGACTTCACGGAAAAAAAAAATAGTCCGGCCCTCTGGGAAGAAATAGTTTTGATTTTAATGTGGTTTTGTTGAGTATCTGCTTCTGCTTCTCGGTAATTGGTAAATTCCAAGACTCACAGATTCTTTTACGACCTTTCAAGTTTTGCGGCATTCCCCGATAATAAATAGCATGTATATTCCTGTATTTCGCTTTTCTGTTTGTCAATTGAATGTCAGGAATTTCAGCCCTTCATGAGCCATTTAGCTAACAACCAACGCACTTACTGTGTCTTTTCTCCAGAGGCCACCATGATGAAGCTGAAACAACTATGTAAGTTCTGCGACATTAGGAAATCCAGATGCACTGGTACTGGGACCTGCAAGGTGGAGTGTGACATCACAGCCATTTGCCCCAGTGTGAATGACGTATGTGTTAGCATTTGGTAAGTTAACCACGGATCAGTATTCCAGATCACATTTCACCTGCCCAGATGTACAAAAAGCCAGGACTGATGAGCAGAACTCAAATGTCTGCTTGTATTTCATATATGCATAGGTACAAAATGAAGGTTCAAGCTACATTTCAGTAAGGAAGTGTATAGATATTACACCGACAAGCCGCGATGTTGCGTAGACATCATACATACACAGACATGCACAGGAAGGAAAAATACAGTAGGGCGAAGAGGGCACGTAAGTGCTCTGGTCTATGTTTCCTGTTTGAAATTACCCTTTACTTTGAACACATTGTCAGTCAATGAAGACGGCTGGCAGGATTATGACAGCAGATATATGCCCAACCACCCATCAGCATCAAATCTGACACCACATGTGCAAAGCAGCAGGAAGCAGATTCATGTTAGTGTTAAAAGCTTAAGGCTGTGCGACTGTTTCTCATTATATTAGCAATGTTGTGGGCATGTTATGAGCTGATGTTAGCAGAAAGCTAATGACTCATGGACAGCAGCACACAGCCAATCTTGCTCAGCAGGGAAGCACATTTTATATGTGTATTTATGCGGACACATGGCTTCCTCGCTGTCCATTTGTAATAGTATATTAAAATCTCCCTGTGACCTCTGTATTGTAGTAATTTACATAATGCTGACACTGTGGACTGTTGAAAGAAACAAATATGCCATTTACAGTTATTACTTTATCACTGTGTGGCTGAAAAGTTGTATTATTTGCATGACTGTGGTACTGCCATTATCTCCTTGTTACACAATAATGGGGGGTAAATAAAGACCAAATCAGAGTAACCACAGTAGATATGGTATTAATATCTTTTGTTTTCTGTTTCCAAGGAGGAAGGCAGATGACAATGTCACCATTGATACAATCTGCCACGATCGAGCTCAAGAACTGCACGGTTTTCTCCTCGAGGATTACAACAACAGCAAGTGTGAGATGAAAGAAAGAAAGGGCATGGACTCGCAGTTCTTCATCTGTTCTTGCTCTGAGGATGAATGCAATGAGCACGTCTACTTCACCCTTTGTGAGTTAACGCTCCACGTTGCAGTATTTCTCCTGTGAATTCCTTCATTGTCATCCAATCTTTACCCCAGTGAATTTCTTCAAACAAGATATGTGTTACGGTTCCTTTAAAATGATGCTGATCCTGTATGATTCACCAATTCAGCCCCAGACGTATGTTCACGTAAGGTTTTTTTGTAAATACAGAAAACTTATTTTCCAGACACATGCAAAGAAATATAAGAGCCATTCCACTGCATCCATGTTGAATGGTTTGCAGCAAAGCAACAGTGCAACATCAGTGTATCAAGCATGTAAGAAGAGAAACTGTATGATTGTTACATCTGTTCAACATAACATGGTAACGTCATAGTCACGGTCAACCTAATATTATTATGGAGTTCCTATCAGATTGTCATGTAAGGTGTCATGCATGAATGCAAACACATGTGCACTTTAATGGTCTCCAGATTCTTGATTACAAACAGGTTTGCCGTCTTTTGGAGACATTTGTTGGTATACTCCAGTTACAATATTGGGTCTGGAATCACATGTATTTTGACTACAGCATCCAGGCAATAATAACACTGAGGTACATTTCCGAGACCTGGCTCTCCACCGAGAACCAAATTAAAAGCATCTGCACAGTGCGAAGCACGTCATGGAAACACATACTCTCACTGTCGAGAATCTCTGCGCGCCCTGTTTAACTTCACAGTGGCTCTATGACTTTGACAGTGCTGTAGTGAAGGAGGTCCAGCACACATAAAAACCCAAAGGTAATAATGCTTGTAAATGTTTTGTTAAAGGAAATTCAGCCTCAGCATTTATGGAGAGAATATTGTTCCTTTATTGGGCATGAAAAAAAATATAAAAGCAAAGCCAAGTTATGTATTGATAAAGTTTTGCTGCCGCTTTTGGCAGTTGAGATGGCTGTCTGCGGTCACCGTCTGTAAGTCAGTCAGGTGATGCTGCCGGAAGCTACATGTGGCTTTGCTGTCGAGACTCATGTGTAGCCGCACTACTTTCCACCACACGACATTCAACTCAAACTGAAACCAAAACTTTCGACTTGCAAGCAAAAATGTTGTGTCACAAGCCAAACTTTTTGACTTGCAAGCAAAAAAATTGGAACCGCAAACAAAACTTCCGGTTTCCAACTATTTTTTGTTTGCCGCACAAATATTTTTGTTTTTTATTAACAAGTTTGCTGTAAAATAGTTTTTTTTCTTACTTCAAATGTGTATTTTTTGCCTTATTTCCTGCAAAAAGCATACATGTTTTCTGATTTCTGGTCTTTTTTCCCCGCCTTGTAAAGAGAACATTATGGTCCATCTGAAGCACGATCCTTTGTTTATTTTAAGGCTTTGCTAGCAATTTCCTATTGCATAGAATGAAATTGAATTGCTCCTGTCAGAACATCTTCATTATGTAGTTGTTGGAGATTAAGAGAGGCTGTTGAAATCCACTTAAGTTGTAAAATACATGCAAATTATAGTGGCCATAGTAAGTGTAGGGATTTTATTTATTCCAGGATATATACGCTGCATTCATTGCAAAATGGTTAAACCAACCTCAAATCAATATCTAGTGTTAAATGTTCAATTTCTACCAGATTTTTTACAAAACATTTAATATGTCATACTGAGCCTTTGGTCAAGGCTGTCTGAAGAGAGGTGGAGACGCACAGTGACAGGTTTGTTGTGAGGAACTGGTTCTCACTCTTCAAAAATCAAAACAAACGGGCTGAGGCCATGTAGAGGATTTCAGACATGTGGTTTCCTGTTCAGAAAAAAAGCAGAGAGAACCAGAGGGCTTGGCTGGGCAGTGAGCGAGATGTCTTCCCATTCCTCCTCCCTTATTTCTGTCTCCTCAGCAGATGTCTAAACCTGCCTTTAAAGTCTATTTTGTTTGAATATTTTATTCAGTATTTGGGGGTTTTCACTTCTGTGTAAGACTTCTACTAAAGGTTAGGACTTTTTGAAGAATTTAACATGTACTGGAGTTGAATTGGTGTACAAAAATATTTCACTTTTAGTATCATATGAGCGTTTCAGCACACATTTTGGCTACACTCAACATGTGAGTAATTCGTTTAAAACTCATTAAACACAGCCTTTCGCATTTGCTCTGTTGTGTCTGGAGATATTTTTACTGGTCTGCATTGGTGACTGCAAAAATAGGTCCATAAACACAGTGCAACTATAAACTTTCGCTGGCTTACAAAACCTTAGCTGAGCTCCCAGACACACCGCCTCTTAAAATATAAGAATCAGACATAAGCTATAAAGAGACACAATATGCGGTTGACTGGGTCATGGTTTGGATCAGTCTGCCAGTTAGCCAGATGCTAACGTTGGCTTTCTGATGCTTTCGTTCCACATGGGAGTATCAGGTTGCTTTGGTGTACTGAGTATGTTATTCTCCCCTTAACGACAGAGGATATACACAAAAATATGAGAAAGTCCAAAGTAAAACAAATCTATAAATACAAACCTTCTCTTTCTGATGTTATTCTTCCTCATTATCTTCACCATCTTGTGTCTTTTCAGTTAGTCCGGACATAGTGGACTCCCAGGTGGTGTCTGTCATCCTTGTGAGTCTGGTTCCTCTGCTGGTCCTGGCTATGTTGGTTATCAGCTGCTTCTACTTCTATCGGGTCTGCCGTCAACGCCGTGCCACTTCGAAGCGCAGGAAGGACTTCAGTGACGCCCATGCTATCATGATAGATGACGAAGGTTCAATTAGCAGCTCCACACATGCCAACAACCTCAACCACAACACCGAGCTGCTCCCCATTGAACTGGATGTCCAAGTTGGAAAAGGACGCTTTGCTGAAGTTTACAAGGCTAAGCTGAAGCAGGGTGTCACCGGGGAGCAGGCCTTTGAGACAGTGGCTGTGAAGATTTTCCTATACGAAGAGTACGCTTCCTGGAAGAATGAGAAGGACATCTTCTCTGACGCAGACTTGAGACACGAGAATGTGCTTCACTTCCTAACGGCAGAAGAAAGGAAGGTCCAGAAGCAGTACTGGCTGATCACAGCCTACCAGCCCCGAGGAAACCTCCAAGAGTATCTCACTCACCACATTATCAGCTGGCATGAACTGTGGCTGCTGGGGGGGTCACTAGCACGCGGTGTGGCTCACCTCCACAGTGACCACACCCCCTGCGGATGCTTTAAGGTGCCCATTGTGCACAGGGACATCAAGAGCTCCAACATTCTAGTAAAAAGTGACCTGACGTGCTGCCTTTGTGACTTTGGCCTTGGACTCCGCCTGGACAACTCTCTGTCTGTGGATGAACTGGCCAATAGTGGGCAGGTAAGATTTAGAGTTTTTATTTGCTTCTCCCTAACTCTACTATCTCGACAAATATAACTTTTCTGCCTTGTATCATTTTTAATGGCAGTCCAGACATGGATGAAGGTCATCCCGAGCTCATTGCGGAAGAGACTGTCAGTCAGACTTTTCTTTAGTATCTCAGCATCTCTATGTGACTGGCATTGATTATCTCTAAGCCCCAGTGGACAACTCTGATAGAGACGGTGCTGTGAGTGTACTTGTGTTGTCATTTTATTATAGTCACAAAACAAATAGGCTTGATTGATTCTTAATGGACTCATTACCCTGATGTAATAGGCCAGAGTCATTTCAGAGCCTGTTATGAAAATGAGTCATTATGAAAAGGCCTCACCCTGTGCAGCTCAGTACACTTAATGCATTAAAATGCATTTGGAGGAAACACCAGTGAACGCATACACAGTAGTAATTATATAAAGAGAGGCAATGTGCTGCTGAGCTTTGAGTAACCTCTGCTTATCGAATTATGATAGATATCAGACATGTTTTGATTCAAACAAATGTAATATGACTAGAGCAGAGGGAAATTACCACCTCAGCTCACTAATAAGGATGAATGGCTGAAGTCGATAAGACTGTCCACTCAGCCTACTGCTTTCTTAGATAACACACCATCATGTACATCTGCTGCTCAATCATCAAAATCTTGTCATTATTCAAAATTGTCTACCCTGTTTAGGACTATGACAGATTAACAACTATTTTTGTTGCACTTTAAACTATAACGTAATCTATTCAATATTATCACTTCTGTATTTTTCAAAACTCTGCAATTTTTCCTGTCTGTGTTGCTAAGGTGGGGACAGCTCGGTACATGGCCCCGGAAGTCTTGGAGTCTCGAATCAACCTAGAAAACGTTGAGTCTTTCAAACAGACTGACGTTTACTCCATGGCTCTGGTGTTGTGGGAGATCACGTCCAGGTGCAGCGCTATTGGAGGTAAGTCTGGTCAGACACAAGTGACCATAGGAGGAAATTATGTCTTAATTACAGGCATGGCAGAAGTTTTGACCTAATATTTTCCCACTGACACTAACACACCTGCAAGCTTTATTTTTTGGTTATGTCATGGTCATCTTTGACAGTTAAAATAGCTTTTGGTGGTTTTTCCTCAGTTTTGTACTTCTGAATGGAGAGCAGAGAAAAGGTTTCAGTGCTGTAGAACAATTTTCTGGGCAGAGGAAGTTTTCAGATAGCACTCAAGAACATTACACTTCAGATTAATTCACTGCTAAAAACTGATCTAGTCCAGACATTATACACATCTTTCTTAAATATGATATTCCCGTCTGTCTAACCCACCAGATGGTAATGCCACTGTGCAGACAGTAAAAGTCACTTGTGAACTCAGGGAAAATAACCATTTTTTTCTGGTAATGAGAGATTAGGCTGGGTCATTGGATAGAGGAAATCAATATAAGGACTGACTGATGAAATTCCCTCTCGGGTCTGTATAAGTCTCCTTCGAAACACTGCAAAAAGAAAAATTGCTTCCACAGCTTGTTTGACCTCTAAGGGATACGAGCACATTGACAACTTTACCAATTAGGGGTGCAGTGACCAGCTCCACCTTGACTTCACTCACTAGATGTAAGGCTTGTCTGACAGGACTTATGTATGTGTCTTCTATATCCCATTAATCACTGTGGGAACAAAACCTAAAGGTGTCTCACACACACAATCCATCTTCTAAAAGTCTCAAGGATCAGCCTTCACTTTACTAATGTACCGTTACTGTTGTTTGTCAGTCTGTAGCAAAAACAAGGCCAGGATATGAGCAAATAATAGAAATGGTGATTATCTGAAGGAAAACCACAGAGCTGTATTTCATGTCGACACTCAGGCATTTGTTTTCACTTCCCCTAGTGTCTCTGTGGTCCAGTTTGTTACTTTGACTGGTCCTGTCTCCATTGTGCCAGAGCTGTGATTGAAAGCTGGGTTTGGGCTTGAACTGTTCTACTTTGGTCTTTTCCTGTTTTGCCCCCACCGTACCCTCAGGGAGCCCCTTGAAGTCTACCACACAGTTATGTTGCCCAAGAGTCCGCTGAAGAAAAACGTGGCGGAGTAACCCACAATCCCATTTGCTTTTCCTTCACAACAAGAATATGTGTTCCCTTTGGGTGCACCTTTCAAAAGAAAACAGACCCTTTCCTGTTTTGCAAAGAGTGGAGTTATAAGGCATTCTGATTCAATGTGAATTTGGCTTGGTATGTAGGGATGTTCCCTTACATCTGGATGTTCTCTAGTGAATGGGTCAGAGGGGAGACATATTGGTACTGGTGCAGTATGCAAACGTCGGCTCATTGGATAAAGATTAGTGTGCTTTCAGTTGCTTTCCTCTCTGGGGGACGTCAGGAAGTATTCTTGGACAAAAGCTGCGTTCTTCTAGTGCATCATCCTCCTATTCTTTTTATTTGTGTGTTAATGCGTGGGAGGCTTTCAGGTCTCTATCATAATGTATAAATATATATGGTATCTATATTTTTCTCTTTCTGTCTCGTTCACTGTTTCCTCCTACCTTGGGGCAGCAGTTAATTACCCTCCCACTGTACAGAAACTGCAGACGACAATCTTAATCTTTTCTATCTCCCCATTCCCGCTCAAAACCTCTAGAATTGGCATCTCTCAGAAACAATTGCAGTCTGTAATTCATTAAAGCAAAAACACAAGGGGTCTTCCACATGCTGAAAGGCTGAAATGTTGCGTAAACACTGCCAACCTCCTCTCCTACCTAGACAGCCCCAAAGGAAGATGGAAAGATCAAGCTACTGAAATGAGATGCAGTTACTCGGTTTTGCTCCATTGACAGCCAAAGTATCCTTGTAGATGGCACGTTGGCACAGCTAGGTATTGATTCAGGAGTCAGAGCACCATGAGACTAAATAAGATGTGCTTACAAACTGTACTTAGAGTGATACATGCTGGATCTGCTGATGTTGCTCAGCTGTAATGATCCTGCCAAGCTTTCCGTGTAGGTTGTAGGGCACCTATTACACCGTGTGAACTCATCTCACATGAGACAAAATATGAACAAACATGCACCGTGCAACGATGTGCATACCCACGGAAGGACAGATTTTGAGGTTCATGCACTAATGACTGAGGAGAACCCCTGGGTTCCTTGTCTCTGTTGGCTCTGATGTTACCTGCCTGTGTCTGTGTTGGGCTGTAGAGGACAGATCAGGCTCTCATCAGAGCCCCATAGCCGCTCTGTTACAGTTCCCAAGGCCCTGGACTGACCTGAGATCTGCCAAGAAATAAGTTCACAGCCATCTGTCAACATTACTGGACAGTCAGCCATGAGCCTTCATTATGCTTTCTTTATCTTTCAAACTACACAGACAGTGGAAGAATGTGAGGGAAAGAGATGAACAAATCCCTGGTTTCAAGGCCCAGACCTTTTTGTCTTTCCTTCTTTTCCCTGAAATTTCTGTACTTTATAATTTAGCTAGTCCAGATTTAGGACTTGGAAAGATGATGAGGGCGTTCCACAGGCGGGTGGGGTTATGTAGGGGGATAATAGTGCGCTAGTGTTGCAGTTGGAGAAATGCCTTCAGTCCCCAGAGGGAGAGGCTGTGCTGGAGAGGAGGAGAGGTTAGGACAGCTGCTCTCCAGATGTCAGACGATCAACCATTCCAGGATTACATGGTCTGATGTTCAGATGGATGGTGTTTGTGTGTGTGTGTGTGTGTGTGTGTGTGTGGGTGGGTAGGTGAGGGGGGGTGTCAGAGGCCACATTTGGGGACAAATCTTGGGTTTCAAACCACATTATTGGGAACTGTGCCGCATTTGGTTTCATTAAAGTTGTATTCAGCCTTAGTTAAAATTATACTTGTCCTTGTTATGGTTAAGCGAAGATTAGCGTATGGTTAAGGGTCTTTGGAAAACTAGATGTCACTTTCCCCTTTGAGATTTTTTAGTGTCCCTTTCTTTTTTACATCTGGACTCCTTTACTTGCGTATTTCGGAAGATTTTGCACGTATATATTTATGCTTGGTCATTTTATCTGTGTGTCATAAATTTCTGTTCTCTATGAGTGATGGGATTCTCAATTCTCTGTTAAACTTGACAGCTTAAATCTGGATAAATAAGCCTCTTTTCTATAACTCTATCTATATTTTATTTTTATATTTTGTATGCATTCTGCAAAGGCATCTCCAGTCTTGTCTTTTAGAAGGGTAAGTGTTTGGCATTAATGGTTAGCTTCCATGGAATAAAAGTACTGTTTCTGTGGGTGTGTGTGTGTGGGTGCATGTTGATTTGCTGCAAATGACATTAACAGCCCGTGAGAAACACAAAACAAGTGTCGGAACCACCACTGTCTAATGAGAACCAGCAGATGAGGCAGGAAGTAAATTTGTCGAGCTGTTGTTGTTGACTTGGGGAAAACAGACATGGTTTCTGTGATCACATTACACAGTACATGTAGAAACGCTCTCTCAATCTCTCTGCATTTTTTATTTCTTTTTCTCTCAGGGTTAGTGCTTTGTTGAGCAGAGAGGAAATTTATCAAATCAAATGTCGGTCTACAACTTGCTGTAGCTAATTAAGATGGTGTCTTTCTCTTCACTTTTTGGTTATTGTAGCTGGCAGGGCTTGTGATTTATTCTGTTTATATCACTAAAAACTTGATATTGCTAACTTGTATCACTGAGCACATCTTTGATTGGCCACATCAGGTTGTTAACAAACAGGGAAGCTAGGTGTGATGTAGGTGTGATGTTTATGATAATCTGACACAGACCCCATACTATGATAGATTTAACAAAGATCACAAGGGCAATAGCTGTAAAAGCGTCAATGTACTGCCATTCATGAACATCACAAACCTCCTGAAGAGAGGCATCTTTTGAGTAGGGTTGTCACGTATCAAAAAGTACAATCAAATCGATCCAAAAGATCTTACATAATCGATTCTGCAGTCTTCTTCACAGTGACAGGGCAGAAATACCAAGTATTACACACTTGAAGCAGGGACTCATGCTCCGAGTCTATACATAGACAAAAATATAATATTCAATTAGCAATCAAAATCATCAGTTGATTGATTTTTTTTTTTTAAATAATGGATAGCGACAGCTGAAAAATATAACAATGAGTTTTACATTTCTTTCAGCTGTAGTAATGAAATTTGACCGAATTTCTTTTCCCAGCAAAATCCCACCCAGTCTCTTCAGGCTGGCACCTGACACAAAAAAAAAGATGTTAAGGATGAAATATGTGCTAGCAGCGCAAAAGTCACATTTCTACATGTCAGCCGTTATAAGTGACTTTATCATTGTTACGGTGCTGAACTTGTTATATTGCTTTGCAGAAATCTTGTCAATGCACACTATATGACTTTCGCAAGCCACAGCATTCCTCCTTTGCCTTCTGTTATATTTTGAATAGCATTTGCTATTGCAGAGTTTAATTTACGGTTCTCCTGGAAGCCCCATCTCTCTGTGAGCAGGATTGGCCAGTCTTTTCATGCTGGAAAACACCACTTTTGTATGCACTGCAAAATGCCTACGAGGTAGTGTGGCTAATGTATTTTGGGAGTTTTTGTTCGGGCATGATCATATAAACACATTTGTGCAATAGTTTGCAAAGTGGTTTTGCAGTCCAGCATACACCACCGAAATAAAAGCACTGGTTGATGGATGGGTGAGGTGCAGTTATGATTTAACAACAAATCAAGGAAACTGTTGGCAAGAAAGAGGGAAGTTTCAGTAAGTAGAGACTTCACTGTTTCATAACAGCCCCAATTCCAGAGGAAATTAAACAAAACAAAACATCACATCCTACGAAGTAATAGATCACTTATTAAGTTGAGGAGGTGAGGTTCTACCTGCGATGTTTCAAATTAAATTACACCGTTTTTTTAATTTAAGTAATTTTACTCGTGGGACGTACCAGCTGCTTTGCTGGGACAACAATCTTGACTGCTGATTGGCTATGGTGCCACTGCATTATTTCAGTGCTGAAAACCCTGGGCCAGATTTATGTAGATGAAGGCACTGAACCTTTCAATCTGTTTGTAATTGCTGCCTGATTTACCAATGCAGCGGCTAATTATGCAGTCAGTGTCTGGGACGCGTGCTTCTGTGCTACCTCTAATGCACACTTTCTGTCAAGGAGCTTCACCGGAGGGGCATAAATCTGTGCAGAGACTGATCCCACCCATCCCATAAGTAACCAGTGCACAGTCTGCCACCATCCCTCATTTTTCTTTCTTAATATAATATTTTCAAACTTACATTTTCCAACAGAAAAGCTAAACATCCTCTTTAATCTGATTTTGCTTTGTTTTCTCATGAGTAACTTACATCAATCATCCTAGACAGAGCAATATATTCATGGCTACAATAGACGCATGATCTCCTTCAATAAAATGTGAGTGAAACACTCATAAATACTCCCATTTTACCATCTAATAGACTCATCACACCCAGTAATTTTGGCATAAACGGCTTATAAATATCATCAAGATACACCAATGATGTGAGATATCCGAGTTTTGTTGTTTTATTCACCACAGTAAGTTAAGAAAATACCTCTGCGTAGATGAACATGAAAGATATTTGGACCATATTGAACCCACTGAAGAACACGCCCGTAGTTCTCCTTCATGACTGTGGTTTACCTCCAATACAGCTACAGTTCACATTTTACAATTCGCATTTAGCAGATGTTTTTATTCAAAGTGACATACATGTGAGGATTACAACAACACAAGCACGGATCTGTTCAGTAGAATGTCCATTAACTAGTGATGCACTCTGTGATGTGTTGTTTAGTGATATAAAGCTCTGGCATTCTGCTGATGCTAATTAACCGGTAGCTAAGAAAAATTCTGACAAATACACCCACAGAATATAATTTTAAACAAAGAAATGATATTATGTGGTTGGCATTTTTTGAAAGGAAAATTAATTCCCTCCTCTGCCTCTCTTTTCTGTATTGAAGCTTTACGTCTGTCTTTCTTAGTGAACATTTTTTGCAACCGTATTAGATCGATTATACTGCTACTTCACCTCCTTGTCATTTATTAATTTCTGAAAGTCTGCTGAGCGGAGCAGCAGAGGATTTGCTTCACATATTTCCCACACTCATGCTCGTCATCCAGCTTCTCGTGTCTCCACTCATTCTTTGGAATTTGTGTTTTCTTTATGTGAGCACACCATGCTTCAAAGCAATTTGGATTTAACGTGGTTTATTGCCCCAAGGATGGATTTAATCATGTAAAGATAAATCGTCTCTGGAAATTTTTGACCCACAGTTTAGAGGCTGAATCATGCATGCCAATGCTTTGAAATCTTGCCCTGAGTAAACCCCCTCTGGTTCATTCACTTTGACAAGCAGTCATTCTGTTGCGTAAGGGAGCTGAAACAGTGCCAGAGCTGTGCCGAGGGATACTTTATGCCCATCGGGTGAATGTGATAATAAGTGTTTCTCTTTACTAAATGTGCCTTTGGGCCGCTTTATCGACAGGATTCTCTAGACATTTCTGCTGCTTCTTCACTATTTTAAGTTGCAACCTGCAGTTGGGGCCAAAATTTACCATTTGAGAGATGTTGCTGACAGTGGATGCTGATGTCTGATGTAGCCTCCAATAGCTCAGAATCTATTTATTGTGTTTATTTGTATCCAACAACTAATGGTCACGGGGTGATAATGTATCTGACTGTATCCATCTTTTGTGTTTGCGTGTGTGTGTTTCAATAGAGGTAAAAGAGTATGAGCCCCCATTCGGGAACCTCAGGGAGCATCCATGTGTTGAGAGCATGAAAGACAGCGTCCTGAGAGACAGAGGCAGACCTGAGATCCCCAACAGCTGGATCAACCATCCAGTAAGAGGAACCACTCACACATACACACACACATACACACTGAGGGAGATCAATAGAGAATAGATCAATTCTTGAACTGTCATTCTGATGAAAAATCAGTACTTGCATTAATAGTTTAGCTTATTACTGACAGATGCATGCTTGTAGCAGCCTCTATGTTTAAATCTAAATGGCCTCAACTCCATCATCATCCCCACTGCTGCAACACACTGATACACGAACACACCATCACACACACACACAGGATGAACCCTCGGACACAGCTCAACGTGACATATTGTGCTATCTGTCTCAGATGTCCTTGCTAATGACTGGTCATATATGTGCTCCACTGCTCCCCCTGCAGGGCATCCAGATGGTCTGTGCCACCATAAATGAGTGCTGGGATCATGACCCAGAGGCCCGTCTGACAGCCCAGTGTGTCGCCGAGCGCTTCAATGACCTGGAGCACCTGGACAAACTGTCGGACCGTTCTGACTCAGAGGAGAAAATCCCTGAAGAAATTATTGTGGTGTAGAGCTCAATTGAAACGCCGTCCCCATCAGGGCAGGACGCAGAACCACAATCAATCAGCTGGGAGAAAGAGAGAGAGAGCGAAAAACCAGTGGACGTACTGTTTGCTCTGGTCTCGTCAGAAACATGTACGCAAGAGCAACTGGGAAAAGGACAGAGTTCAACCGTCCTTTTTTGCCAGAGTTCAACTTAAAACACACATCACAGATCAAAACACATGGAATGACACTATTTGTTTCTCTCTATGTCCTCCAAAGACTGGGAAGACTGGATCCAGTCATTAACAAACAGGGAAAATACTTTTTTAAGCTTTTATAACCAAATACTATTTGCACTTTATCAATAGCTATGCACACCAAATGATGTATATACAGTGTCTGTTTTTTTATGTCAGCTGTAGAAAATAAAGAGACGATGTTTATTCAGAAAAGGGAATAAATGGGGCGACATAAAATGTTCTGACAGAAGAGATAATATTCCCCTTATTGTGTTTTTGACGGAATGCTTGGAGGTGTTCTGCCTGGCCTGGGATGGACAACAAAGTGACTGGACAACTGTGACATTTGTGTGCATGATTTAAAATGCAAGTTCTCCTGGGACAAATTGGAAATTACCCACAGCAATAAAATAAGAAAGTCATCCAAAGCATTTGATTTCAGGGAATGCTGATGTTACATCCCAGAGACTACGAACTGTATGATAAAGGCAACCAAATCATGCCTGCTCGATCAAAGACAACAAAGAGAATAGTTCAATGTCTCAGAGGACTTAAACTGGAAGTTCAAGCCTTGTGCCTCTATGCTATGAAAGCTGACCTCCTTCAGAGACATTTTGTGATGGGAATTTTGATCCCTTGCTTACTAAAGAACTCTTTCAAAGTTTTTTTGTATAAAGATTAAAAGCCATATTAAAAGAGTTACAGTATTAAGTTTGTCAAGGTGGTGTTTCACTTATGTTATTTTGTTGTGTACTTCAAGCTCAAGTTCCATTTAGGTGTAGCTTTGTCAGTGTTACAGCTATTTACCACCAATAGAAGAATACAATGCACAGTCGACATCACAAATGATTGAAAATGTACACTTTGACACACCTTGTTGGAGATTTATTGACTCACCGTTTTTCTTTTGCAAAAGGAACAAGTGGATTGATTGAGATTTTATCATTATCTGAGTTGAGACTGTTGTCCTTTTTCATCTTTACTTGGATGAACCGTAAATGTTTCTTATTCAGCTTGTCTGTGTATCCGACTTTGAAAAAGTCCATTCTCTTTTTCTGGAAAATACATTCGGGCCCCAAATTCAGTTTGCTCAACACAAACAATTTGGTAGTTGGAGCTGAAGTTTCCCCTTCACTGTCAAACACAATGTGCTCTCTACTGGCTGCACAGAATCGAACCTCCTCCATTCTGTATTTCTCTCCGGCCAAACCATAACGCTACCTTGATAAATCGGCGACTGTTCTACCTCATCAAAAATGCAAACTGTACTTAGGAGGCATTTGAGGAAATCACAGTGACGATGTGGCTGCCAGGAAACAACTGAGTGAACTCCAGCTCCTATCAGTCACTTTACGCTAGCACGCCATGCTGACGTGTAAACCTACATAATCTACCATGCATGCTTTATGTACCTAATACAACAAAGTCTGCGTGTTCGTGCTGCCACACATATTCATTAATTCATACACTCGCAAGCACTTATGCATTCTTCCATGTTCTCCAGTGCTTTGTGATCACCAGGATGCTATTATGGGATCTCATATATGATGAAAGCCTCTGACTTCATGTCACATTTTTCTTTTACAGAGAGACAGTGTCAAACGCTATGTTTGGAAGTGTGTGTGCTGGTGTATGTGTGTGCTGGATGATGCCAGGGTAAGAGATTCACCACAGCGCCTGGTAGCTGTCACTAACAGACCTCTCATCCTGTGCCTACAGGTGACTCAGAGTGGAACAAGTGTCGGTTTCTGTTTGTCCTATCCGTCTGTATGTCTGTCTGTCTTGCAGGCTCCTGCTTTTTAATTCAAGCTTTGGCTCCCAGATTCTATTTTGCTCAACTTAAGCGGCTTCTGCCAGAAATAACTGACTGCTTAGGCGACACCACACATCAGTGTTCCCAGCAAGATGAGAGTGAATTTACCAGCATTGGAATGTAGGTGGTGTGTGTGTGTGTGTGTGTGTGTGTGTCTGTGCACTTGTCTATAAATCTATTTTATGCATGATTTAGCTCTCTGCCGTGAAGCCATACATTGAAGTGATATGTGAACACGTATTTTTCTAGCAGTCATTCTATCATGTTAGAACTGCCAGAACAGTCCAATCCTTCAAACCACCTTAATTTAGACTGTGAGGCAGCAACACAGAAAAAAAACATGAACTGTTCAATAAATCCACGTGAACACCAAGAAAGTGATTTATCAACTCTGGTGAGCTCAGTTGTCTCACAGGGAGATTTCCATTGCCTTTTCTAGTCTATTTACATAAACTATGCCACAGGCACACTTGATGTGAGTTGTTCTACACACAAATTGGACAACACTCTGGGATATCTATGCTCGTGATAAATGATTACTATTTTACATGATAAATAGATTAGCAATGGGGTGTCAAGGGTAACATTTCATTCTTCACAATCAAACAATTCAATGCCAAATTTCTTCCAGCAAAAGAGTCCGGTTCTCAGAGGGGAGAGGCTTTTTTTAAGAAACGGTGAAAGCCCGTAAATGCCTCCATCAAGCCTTTTTACTCAAATAACATTAGTCAGTGTCAGAGAAAGAATAATGTCTTCATTTCAATACCAAATTTAAGTCAGTTTTTGCGATTTTATTCCACGACCCACAGAGCAGAAATCCCCAAAATAGATTTGGTGCAGAGTTTGGTTAACAGTCTGAGGAAAATAGTAGAGAATTAATTTAAACTCCATGAATTACACAGTAAATACCGTCTGTCAGCCATGATGGATGGATGGATGGAGGATGGATAGATGGATGGATGAATGGATGGATAGATGGATGGATGGAGGTCACAAGAAACATAAGAAATCACTGCTGGTATTGTTGACGCTGCGGGTTTGGCTTGTTGTCCTCAAACTTCCCCAGGAGGAAGGAAAGGTGGACATTGATGTACTTTGCAGCCATACAACACAATAAAGCTCCATATCTGCTACATCTCTGTATTTTGTCTTTTGGCCAGCAGAGGGCGCCATGGTTCTACTGGATACTGTATCCATACAAAGACGTCATTAGTTGCTGCTGGAAACCACTTGCACCAATGATAGAGTGAATATTTCTGCCTGTGGAAGTGAATGGGTCGGGCTTAGGATGTGACTTGGGGCACTCGAGTCATTTTTATCCCATCGAGGCCTAATTGCATTTAAACGGCTGCTGTTGGCCAGTGTAACAGATTTCTCTTTCTGAGTCCCTTTCCTTATTTTAGCAATTTTCATCCTTCATCTGTCACAAAATCCAAATGCCCGCGTGTGGCCCTGCATTAATAATGGTGAAATTTCATACCTGTGGCACCATACACCCGGTGCTCTTGGCGGTGATGCACTGTAACCCGATTAACCCTTCATGTGGGAGGCAGGGAGCGTTTTGCCAAGAGCAACTCATCATTTGCTTACACAAAGACAAAAAAAAAACCCTCGCACAGACCTTAGGTAGGCATAATAATCCTAAAGAGACATTCTCCTGCCAGAGTCACTTGCGATTCCCACACGCTGGTTGCCATGGGGATGCCTCATCCATCAGTCAAAGCTGCTGAGGAATGCGTTGGTTGGTGAGAGCTATAAACAATATGTTAAGCTCTGGTAAGGAGCATCGCTCCTCTCTCTGCTCATTAACTGCAGCCGGTATCAGCGGCCGTTTACCCTCCAACCCAGTCGTCTGAGGACAATAGTACGACTCGTAATGGGCGAGAGTGCTCCGGTTCCCTCTTCTGCCCACATGATAGAGATGTTTCCTTTGGGGTGGAGCTTCGGCGGCTCACCAAGTGATGCTCTTGAAGAAACTTTATGGTCCTGAGCCACAATTACTCAAAGCAGCAACTGGCCGTGGGATGATCTGCTTTTAAGATCAGAGCGGTAAGCAGCCGAGGCACAAAGATGAAAGATGAGCCTGCCGGAGACATCAGCTCAGCTGTCCTCTCTGATATCTCTGTCTGATGGAAGGACTCTCAGTGGCTCTGTTACTGTGTTAAATTCCATATGGCCAAATGAGCTGCTGTGTTATTAGAACCTCTTAGCTGGTGAATCTCCATCAAGGTCAATCACAGCTATGTCACCCACGGCAGCATGTTGAATGTGAAGGTGTTGGTCAAGGGAGGATGTGTTATTAAGTGTGCTGTTTACTTTTATTTAACAAGCTCTGTTCTTGGCAGCTATATATTGTTATTTCCCCTGCAACAGACGCTGCATTGATTGGATCATTTGTGCTCGCCACGAGGATGCCAGTGCACTCAATACCCAGCATCAATCATTCCCCAGTTGCGTGTATAGAGCGATGATGAGTTGGGACTAATTACACTATATAATATAATCTGTGTTCCATATTAATTTGTCTATTTCGAATTAATTTGTTGATCGCTGTCACAGTCCAGTTGATACGATGAGAAGCTGCAGACGGCCTGATGTGGCTGAAGGGCGACTGTGAACCCGTTCAACTTGTTTCCAGTAGATAATAAACTCATCAGCGCACCTCCACTTTAAAGGTATTTTAAGACCAAATTAAAGCAGATTAAGATCAGATACGAATGGTCACATATTTCTAAAAGCACACACAATAATCCCTCTATTTTATCTTTCAGTATGGTAAAATGTAACAACGCCTCAACCTCCCATTAGTAGGTAGTAGAGCTTGGTAGAGTAATGAAATTACTCATTAAGAGTAAATAGAGCGGGGTAGAGGAAACAGATTTATTTATTCTACATCATAAATCAGTGTATATACATAACAGGAAGATCTGTTGCACAGGAGTTGGAAATTTGGGCAAAGTATGAATACTAAGTAGCCACGTGCCTCCCTCATCGTTATTTTTGCAGTAGCGAGTAGGAGCCCGCTAAAAGAACAGTAACAAGCAAACCGAAATGTCATCTGATCAAAAGGTCACTTTAACGTCCCGAGGATGTGAACTGCATATTTTACATGTCAGAATCAGAGTCAGAATTATTTCACTGTCCAGTTATGAGTCACACAACAAACGTGTCTTAGTGCAAACTCCTGAATCTTCACATGAGTATGAGAGATAAAAAATAGATACAACTATAAAGAGTAGGAGTGCACATACACACGTACAACTGAGACAAACATATGAACATACTGTATATACACATATAAAGAAACCTATACATCTATATATATATATATATGTACACATACAGAGACAGACTGCTGATATTGACAACTGTGTAATTCAACTCTGAGCTGTTGAGCGTTGCCACTGCCTGGGGGAAGAAACTGTTTCAGTGTCTTGATTTGGTGGTTTTGATGGAGTGGAGTTGTTGCCCAGAGGGGAGACTTTCAAAGAGTGTGTGCGTGTGTGTGTGTGTGTGTGTGTGTGTGTAGAGGGTGAAAGGGGTCAGAGATGATTTTCATTGCTTGCTATCTGGCCCTGGATGTGAATGCTTCCTCAGTTGGGGTGAGGTTGGTTCTTTGAGCTGTGCGGGTGATGCGCTGTAGCCTGTGGATGTTCTGATTGTTGGCGTAGGGGATCCACACTGTGCCCGATGATGGGAGGATGGACTCCATGATGGCAGTGTACAAGTGCACCATCATGGCCTGTGGCTGGTGGAATTCCTCCAGCTGCCGCGGGCCGTACATCCTCTGCTGTGTCTTTTTAGATATGGCGTAGATGTTGACCTCCTATGTGAGGTCTTTGGAGACAATGTCTGTTTTTGAGACAGCCGTGTCAGGCGATGCCCTACGTAATGTAACATAATAGAGTGCATTCAGCATCATCCTCCATCTTCTGTTATCTCTGCCTGTATGATGAACGCTCAGCAGCCAGCATCAAACAGCACCCTGAGTCAGGCTCCTGTCCCTTCCATCTTCCCTCTGGCCTCTTCCTTGCCCATCTCTCACTTCCCTGTCCTTTTTGTCACTGCAATGAGAAGATTTAATTTCTTCTCAGAAGTGTGAATTTGTGATCGGAGTGTCCAGAAAAGCCTGAATTTGCCGAGACTCGTGGCATTACACACAAGACTGTGACCAAACAGAGCCTACAGAAAGTAAAGAACAGAGGCCGGATTGTGTTGAAGAAACAAATATAATTTAAACCCTGTACTTCCTGTATGCTCTTAAAGTGCCTTTGAGCAGTGTGTACGGCGAGAAGCACGTGACGGTTTGTATTTGCGTCTTCACACATGATCTCCGTTTGCGTGACCACAGCAATATCAATATGTCAGCCTCCTACAAAACTCCTGTCTGCTCCTCTTGTTTAAAATTGAGCTGCCAGAATTTTGCCGCTGCGTTTTCAAGCCTGTCATTGATGCAATATCACATAAATCTGTTGTCTCGTGTATTGAGAGAGCCAGCGTCGGCCACTCAAGAAAGTGAAAGACGGGCCATTTGTTAAGCCGAGGCAGCTGGGAAATTGGGAAGCACGCCTCAAGATTTCTGTGCGGGAGTCATATTTTTCTCTTCCCTGGGGGACGATGTCAGGCCAAGTTCAAATGTTTTCCTCTCGCTGTATTTCTCATTTTTGAATGGCATCATGTAGAGGCTGCTCGGAGCGAACCAAAGCCAGGGGAATATTGATATGGGAGTTGTTATTCTGAAGAGGCAGAAATGTTCGGCAACCTCTCTCTCTCTCTTTCTCCAGCAAACTTTCTTATCAGGATTTTTTGTTTCATGCCGGTAACATCGCTGCGGCTACGCTGAGCTGCATCGAAAGGCAAGAGTCAATCTCGATAAATGCAACCAATCGCCAATCGTATCCATGTTGATGGAAAAGAGCGCAGCAGTAAGTGTTCTTGCCTTATTTGTGTGAAAAATCCTGCCTTTTTATTTCAGATGTCTGGGACATTTTAATTAGCATAATTGCATGATTATTGTATAATTTCACAAGATAATTATTCTGATTGAAAGCCTTATTACATTTTACAACAACGCTTTCCATGACTGTTATTTTGGGGAATGATTGTGTTGGATGAAATAAAGTTTGTGTGCATGAGATTGTATTTCTTAAACTGTCACACACAAAAAAAAAGAAGCAGCTTATTATATTTATACTATTGTGCGATTATAATCAAATGAGAGAGGGGGAAACAGATGCTTGCTATCAGCTCATCATTGTCTGTACTGCTCATAGCCACTTTGGGGGGAAAAAACTAACTTTTCATATGCTTCTGAAAATGACAAATGAATCCAATGAACGCAGTTTGCATCCCCAGGCAGATGCAGCCTTATACTGTAAACCGAGCACAAGCTCTCAGATCTCCAGATGATGGATCGTACCATATTCTGCTGGAAAATAACAGTAGTTTGTAGTTGTGTTTCATAATTCATCATGTAGATAAAAAAAAACAAAAAAAAAACACAAAAACAACCGTCTGGGCTTGATTGTGCGTGGTCCACTAATAGCTAAATAAGGCAGTGCTACGTGATCAGCGACGACGTTGTAATGATCACAACAACACAACACAACAACCCATAAACAACCCTGTTGGAAAGGCTCAGCCCACAAAGCAGGTGCACACTCCATCACGGCTGTGCCATTTAGCTGAGTATTGTCCTAAGTGGGTCATGTTCATAGCTGGAAGGTTTAACTGCTTCTCTGTACTCTGTTGACTGTTGAAGAAATGAGGCGTCCTCAGTGTGAAATGGCGTGTCACTGATGAGGGTGCACGGGTGAGCCTGTGCGCTCGCTGGAAAGTCCGTATTGCCAAATAGAACGACCTGACTGGCAGCTTTTTCTCTCCGAGGCGACTTTCTACTCATTCTGTGCATTAAGCTCAACTGCCTCGGGTCATCTTGTGTTTAAAATGAAAAGGACCGCTTTTGTCAAACTGCCTCCACAAACAGAGAAATAGCTCATAACTGCAGGATACGTCACATCTTTGGGGTGCTAAGCACTTTTCTGTATGTGCTCTCATTTCAGTTAATGCTTGCGTTGCAGGTCAGCGCTGCTCCGGTGATCCTCGTGTCACTGCTTAATCACCGTTACACCGGATCACAGAAGCAGTCTGTGGAGGCTTTTTAAAGCTTTCCACGCTCTCGCTGAGCTATCATCCTAGGCTCTGTTATGCTTTTTGATAACAAAGACAAGAGCAAAGGGGATTCAAATGATAATAAACAAATCGATGCGCACGGCAAAGTTCGCACTGACACTGAAAGGTCAAATCCCAGCCTTCTGTCCTTACAGGTGGATGACATAGGAGACAGTACTTGCTGTAGGTCTGATTGGTTTGTCTCTATATGTGTCACCCACATGATGGATCAGTAATCAGTCTCCCTGCCCTGTGGGAAAAGCCTGGAAAAGCCATCAGCACCCACCCATCTCCTAATCTATTTGGTGGGAGGGGGATTGTACCACAGATTTTATTGATGCGTAATATAATTCTCATAGCGTCTGCATGGAGCCTTTCCTCTGTCGTCTTCTGTAAAATGTGCTTCTTTCAGAGATAGCTGAGTCACGGACAATTGTCTGTTTTTCACAACACTGTGTACCAGTGATAGAGTGATTGAAGACGATTGTGCAATGTGGCAGAAATATTTGAAGGCAGTCAATACCGTGTGCCGTAATGGGTGGCTGGAGCTTTTGCGACAGGGGGTATCATCTCAATAGCATCAGTTACGACAAAAAACCCCTCAAACTCTTTCTCTCTCTCAGGAAAAGAGTGACATACAAAAAGATGGGGTGAACAAAGCGAATGAGTGCTTCTTCTCAGACTTCTTCTTGCATGACTGGCCTTTGGCAAAGTAAAAAGATGAAGACACCTGAAATGCCAAACATAAAGTAAGTGAGACTCTAATGTTTTTTGGAGACAAACAGAAACGATTGAAAAAGCCAACACAAATACTCTGCCTCTGGAGACAGAGGGAAGCAAAGCTGTCTTGCCTGGCAACAGCACTCATTTTGGCTGGCTTTCATCGGGGATTGGCCTTTTGACAATGGTCGCGATTGAAGCAATCTTCACATCCTGCATCTGTATTTGTCTCAAAGGTCATGCATTCAGAATCTGATGCAGAGGGGAATAGGGTGAATGGGTGGAGTGTTCATCATGGGGTAAATAGGCATTGATGAAGGATCAATACACTCTTGAGATGTCTATGTGTGTGTGTGTGTAGATTTGTGTGAACATATAGCTTGATGTTTACCTGCACATGCATTCCAAGCACATAGTGAGAATTCGTGTGTTTGATTTCCTACCAGCTGCAGCACACCGCGCCTGCAGTTACCAAACTTAACGGCACTTTCTGCATCAAGTCGAAGGTTTTATCTCCCGCTCCATCTTTTCTCCATCAGTTTTTATAATCATCCTTTTAACTCTCCTTTTATCTGCCTTCCACTGCATGCTCATCAT
>OMNV01007910.1:30734-55862 GCA_900303265.1 Brotula barbata | reverse complement strand
CCTCCCCCCACCCAGTATCTCTTCCTAGTTTCCACAGGAGATAAGTCCGACAGATAGCGCAGATAGCACCCCGGCAGGCAATTCTCTTAAATGATGGTTTCATTTACATTTTCATTCATCATCTTACGTGTGACAGGGTAGCTGTAAATAATGTCGATGCAAAGTGTGAATGGCAGCGGAGTTGTCAAATAAATAATGATAAATATAGATAGAATTCAATATAAAATGAGATACTCAGTTGCTTGCATTACCACGTTTAAGGCATCCATTTAATTGTGATCAGCTGATAAATAACTTCTGAATGTGGTCCAAGTGTACGCCATTCATTTTCTGTTCTCCAAAGCGTTGAAAGCAAGTGGCGTACTATTCCATAAACATTTCCAATTCATAATTTGAATTTCTAATGCTGTTCATGGAGGTCACTGATTTAATTACGTCAATGTTTGTAAAGGATTAGGTTTCTTTGATTCTACAATGCTCCAAGGGTAAGATGAAACGCTGAAATGGATCTAATTATAGCAACATGTACAACAAATGTTGGGGGAGATGAGGGAGGGACTTTTGTCTATATTTTGAGTTGAAAATCAAACAGTTTTTTTCATCTCACAGCGACCATGCCTGTACTCCCCTCGTTTTGGGACTGAATTATACGTTCCCTATATCAGCACTCTCCCTCTGTCTTGTGATTATACGGTGAAGAAAAAATGTATATGATCAATCAATCTTTGTCATTCATTTGAAATTGTCAATGAAATCTATCTAATGCCAATATAGGCTTTCAATGCTTCAGGGAACTTGTGAGAGCATATCCTGAATTTTACAGAGTGATGAATGTTAGGTTTTTGTCTTTGCTGCAGGACAAAATAATGATGAGACACATCAATCTTTATTACCAACCGGCTTCCAAACCCAGAACATCCAAGGGCAACAGTATTATTACAGTCAGAAAGAACATTCACCTCCCCACACCTGCCTTCAGATCCTGAGCCAGTTTCCTGTTCCTATGTTCCTGTGTGTAATTCACCTTCACTTTATGAACCTCTTGGGGGAAATGACTAATTCAATTCCATACCGCCAACTTTAAGCCCGAGTAACAAAGGTTTTTATTTATGGTGCGCATTAGAGTGACTCGATGTCAGAGACAATATGGGATAATCCTTACTTCAATCTGTTTCAACCATAATTTGCTGGACTGCTATTGGTGAGCGCGTCTGTCTGTCCAAGTAATGCTACCCTTGGATTGGCTAGGTACGATACGTCCCCGCCCCCTTTTATCTTCTCTGATAGGCTGCCAGTTTCCCGTCGCTCCGCCTACTCCATCCTTTCCCTTTCCACCGGCGAGCGACCCCATCGACAAACCTGACGAGACCGCGTGACTTGGCGGAACTCGCCGAACAGGGACCGCCCGAACTTGACGTCACCAACCTGGGCAGACTGACGCCATGGAGACGTTTTCACCATTATACAGCGACTTAATTTGACGACGGTTAAACAAACAATAAAGTAAATCAAACTACTTTAAAACCGAGCAAACAGAAAAATCAAGATGGATTTTTATTGTTCCTTTTAATATCTGTGAAAGAGAATATCAGCCAGGTTATTCAAGATTTCTGTATAAGTTTGCGTCATCTGAACATTTGAAAGCCCTGAAAACACAATGGGAATAATGATATGACGAGGAAAAAGTTATACCCCACAAGGAAACGTGACGTCATTAAAAATTACGGAGCTTCCTGGTCTGGTCACTGAAAAATAATACTCAAATTGAGCCCCGGGTGTAGCTTTAACCTTTGTTGGTAGCATTACCATGGGGTTTTTTTTTTTGCGATGCGTTTTCCAGCATTGACGGATGAATGAAGGAAGACTTCCATTTTCTACTGCATAAATATTACACACATAATGTATATATTACATATACAATTGAGCTACTTAAACAATATATTGTAATATCGATGTACATTGATGGTTGCATGTACTGATTTTGAAGAGTGGCGCACTCAGGGCTAGCAGCACCGTAGCTCACGTGGTCTCGCCAGGTTTGTCGATGGAGTCGCTCCCCTCTCCACCGGCTTTAAGCCCGAGTAGCAGACTCAGTATTGCAGGCTCGGAACGTGGCGCAAGAATGTGTGTCTCGGGATGTAACCGCTATCTTTCGGAGTAGTGCTACCGAATTTAATACACACCCGGGGGACGCGGAAGAAAGGATACCGACGAAAACCGGGCGCTGACCTAAGAGGAGGTTTACGGCCGGGCGGTGTGGAGGGAGAGACGGGAGCGTGGCAGGAGGGACGCTCGTGCAAATCCAACCGACACCGCGCGCAGAAATGGCGGAGCACCACGCAACCAGCGACGGCAAGCAGCACAAAGCGTCCGCCAACGCCGGCGGCTCAGTGCACGGGAGCAGCCGGCCCAGCGCCTCGGGGGGCAAAGGAGGCCTGTCAGGCGGACTGACACAGCCGGCGGGGTGGCAGTCTTTACTCTCCTTTAGCATTCTTTTCCTGGCCTGCCTGGCAGGATTCAGCTCCAGACTTTTCGCGGTGATCCGGTTCGAGAGCATCATCCACGAGTTCGACCCATGGTAAGCTAGCTAACGGTCGTCCACAAACTGTTGTCACGTTATTTCACTTTGAGTGTTCTTAGTCTTCTTCCCTGTGAGTTAGCACAATGCGAAAACTAGCAGTTTGCAATGTCAACATGTGTGTTTTAGAATGAATGAGGTTTCCTCCGAAATGTCCTCAAGTGTTTGGGCGCCGTGTTTTGCCGGAACTCCCAACTTTCCGTTCACGTGTGGGGACGGCGTGTTTTCTGTGCACTTTGCGGGGTTTTACTTCCACGAACTAGTTCAAAGAGTTTTCGCCGAACAAGTCATTCTTAATTGCGACGCTTTCCGCGGAAACCACTCCGGCGTTAATGCAAAGCGGCGTGGTACGAACCCGGAAGCTCAGGTGATCCGGTCTGGCGTGGCGTGACTGTCCTAGTCATGCAGGATCGTCCGCTTTGTGTCAGTGTCACATGGGTGTCAAGTGTCTGCGATGCGCTGCCAGTCTCTTCATCCGCAGTGCCACTCATCCAGACACCAGGACAGAGGCTTTCATGTGTTCATCTCCATCCCCTCTTTTTGATACTTCTGTTAATAATATATTTGACGACCATGGGGCAGGATTTAAGGTAATATGGGGCTCAGTATTTTCACGTGTTTCCTAAGAGTCTGATCCGGGTTTGAAATTAAGATTTGTACTTGGAGTGACCCCCCCACCCCACCTCCCCTCCACAGGGGCCTTTATGCCTTTTCTATGTGCCATACTTCCTTCGGGATTAATAAAGTATCCGTCTATCTATACTCAATTATGGGTGACTAATATAAAATTGCCCATTACATTTATCCAATGTCTTCTGAATAACCCTGAATATTTTCCTTTAATTTAATTTAATCAATTACCGTTTAAGGTTTAATGAGTAGTTGCAGTGTAGAATCTGTGGGTTTTTTTCTCCTTTTGCCATCATTTTTCTGATAAGATCCTGGCTCCTTGTTATAGTTACCTACGGTCTTTGACTGGATTGTCCATAGCGTAGTAACAGTGGGAGCTGCTTCCCCTCAATAAGGCTATAAAGAGGCGGTCAGCGTATGAGCTGGAGCTGCACAGCTCCTCTGCAAAATCTTGCCAAAAGACAACATGAAGGGCAGAAGTTTGAAGTGATAAAGTGCCTTTCTTTTCTCATAAAAAAATAAATAAATAAAAATCTTATTAAAATCAAGGCTGGTGCCTTCATGAATAAAAGCTCAAGATTCCTGAACTCCCCCACCTGGGGACAAGTCATCTTTTTTTACGAGTGAACCATGGTCTCAGTACAGCCACTGCTCCTCCTTATTGGGAGGAGTCAGTTGAGGTGGTTCAGGTGTCTTGTAGGGATGCCACTTGGACGTCTCCCTTTGGAGGGGTACCGGGCACGTCCAACTGGGAGGAGACCCTGTGGCACACCCAGGTCACGTTGGAGAGATTACATCTCTCGGCTGGCTTGGGAACGGCCCAGGATCCCCCAGGAACATCTGGAGGAAATTGCTGTAGAAAGGGACGGCGGTGCTGCTCTGTTGGCCCTGCTGCCACCGTGTCCATGACCAGGATTAAGGGGATTAGAAAATGGATGGACGGCTGTTTATGGTAATCTTTCCTTAAATGTGCACAATGGTGATTTTAGCCAAAACGTGATGTGTCCTTCATAATTTCCTTGCTTTCCTTCCAATTATCAATGTTAAAAAGCTTTAGTGTGTAAATAGTTAGAGAAAGCACTGTCAAGACAGAGAAAGTCCAGAGCCATTATCTTGCGGTTTTGACAATAGTTGACACTCCCATTAAATGTGTGTGGTAGGCATACACATAAAAAAACGGGAGCACTATTTTTTTTTGCAAATAATCAAAATAGTAATATTATCTGAGGATTTATTCAGCTATCGCCTCTCGATTTGCAGTTCCCCAGTCTTATTAGGAGAGGGTTCATTCAGTGTATTCATCTCTCAAAAGGAGTTTTTCATGTTGATGTTACACTGTGGCTCCTAAAGAAAACCCCCCAACTTTAATGGTGTGGATGGAATACGTGTATTTTAAATGGTGAGCACTTTGAATGCAGATTGGAAGTGACAGTCGCTCCCAGTCACCGATGATTAGTGCTGTTGTCAACTGAATGCTTGGATGCTTTTATTGATTTTGCACATTATCACAGCCAACCATTACGCTTAAAGAACCTGGCACTATGAAGAATTAAGACTGTCCCGCGAGCACAAAAATGTCAAGATAATTTTGGAGTATATAATACAAACACCACGAGCTCTTCTGATTGTGTAGGCGAGTGACTTGACAGACAGTTTTTTGTTATCCGCCTTTGCAAATTTTGCTTTGCTAATATTTGTTGATTAAGTTAATACCAGGCTGTAGCTCTAATTCAACTGAGCTGTTTTTATTTGTCTCCATTCATTAAAGGCAGCAGTTTGAAAAAAGGTTTTATGATTTAGCACTGAAATGGAGTTTATTCAACTAAATCCTACTCTGTGTCTCACATGAGGTTCAGTGAGTCAGTTGTGTTATCTGCAAATAATATCCTTTTAATTGCCTTTTGGGTGGCACATTGTGGAGGTGAAACGCCTCTTCTATCCCACTGGTGCAACTATAAATCTCTTTCTCCTAAGTATTTGCCAAGGTGCAATCGGTGCTCTTTAAAAGAGAGATTCATTCCATGTCCCTGACTTACACAAATTCTCTGTCAATATTGAGTTATTGAGTTAGAGGGAGGGAGAGAGTGAGAGGAAGAAAGAAAGAAAGAGAGTTTGGTTGAATTCAGAAACACGTTTGAGGGGTTTTTTTTAATTTCCTTTCTATAGCTGTTATTTCTTGGTTTTCCTAATTGCAGCTACTTCTTGTCTCAGCTGTTGGCCGTGATTTCTGTCACCTCTTGCAACCTTCGTCCTGCAAAATTTGGGTGCTCTTGATTTGCTTTTTTTTTTCCTGTGGCCCCACTCAGTGACCGCATTTACTGCAGATTGTGCCAAAAAGAAGCTGTGACGTCGTTTTCATATGCACAGTAGTCCAGTTTGCTAGCAAATATAAAGAACTGGAACACTGGAAACAATTGAAAGTGTTACTAATTACTTAAATAAGTAACCGAAAACATCCAGTGTCACTCACAAGTTTTCATTTTTAGTCCTGAAAAGAGAGTAAGACCTCAGCATTTTAGAAAGATGTTGAGTTATGAGCTGCACTGCCATAAACAACATGTAGACGCAGTTTAGCAGCTCAAAAAGCATCTCAAAAAGCATCTCTCTGACCCCTTTGATAGAGGCTTTACTCCTGAAAGTGCTGTGAGATTGACGACGTTACCGCCTCAGCTCATATGAAAAGCCAGCGAAATTAGTGAGAATAGCAACTCTTACTCTCTCACACATACTCCTTCACACACACACAGATAACATGGCATCTATCTTCCACCACCCGTTTGCAGCTGCTGGCACGACGATCCATTAGCTTTTGCAGCAGTGTTGGAAAAGTTGTCATTGATCTTTCCAGCAGACGTTTGGCTGAAGCAGTGCTTTCCTGCTAAAAATCCCGACCGTCCAACACCCTATGAAATATTCAGCGTCGAGACAGTGTCCAGTTACATGCAGGAGAAAAAGTTGCACTCAGTACAATCCTCAGTCAGTGCTGCATGAATTTCTGGACTCACATTTTATTTTATATTTGTATAAAAACGGGCAGTGCCACTGTAAATTCCATTTCAGGGTCGTAATTGCAGATTGGCTTTAAAATAACCGGACTTCTTACGACTTTTAAAGCACTTTATAAGGACCATTTTAAATGTTACCGGTACATTTTCTTCCCCTGTCTCAATGCGCGCGCGTGTGGGTCTGATGCTTTTCGACCGTTATGCACCTGTAATTCTTTTGTAAAGGAGGCCGGTCCCTTGAGCCAAGGGACTGTTTGCTACCTACTGAAGATAAAGTAGCATTTCCAAGCTGGGCCTCCCTGCAGGCTAGTGTCAGGCATAGCAGGGGAGTCTGTTCATCTGAGGTGTTCTGTGTGTGTGAGCGGAACAGACAGCGAGAGAGAGAGATCTGTTTCAGGGTACCTGCGGCGTGCCTCAGAGATGAGCTACCTCTGGTGGGAAGGAGCATTGCACAGAGGGAAGCCACTGGCGAGCGGGATGAATGATATTGCCAGCAACACCTTGTCATTGTCTGTTCAGCCTTGGTGGAAAATGACACTGCTTCGTCGAGCTTATCATTTATTTTTTCGACTTGTGTAATCAACTGCTCGTTTGCATCAACATTTGTATTTTTCTTGACACTTAGCGGAGTCATTCTCAGATGATTTTATCTACGGGACAACTATTAACTATAACGAACAGCGTTATGCTTCATCGCAACAATTGCCGCTACAGTTTTCTAATCACCCGAGGGCTTTCTACAGTCTTAACCAATTCACACTGATGTCGGATAACTGATGCCCTGGTTTTTAGTCCCAATTTTTCTGTCAGTTTATTTAGCGGGGCCATTCTGAAAATGTGGCAGGATTGCCACCTAACAAGAGGTGTTACCAACCCAGAGGCCACGCAAGTCAGATTCCATGATGGAGGATAATGAGCTTGAGAGGGAACCCAATTTGTTGGTATGGTAAATTGCCCCTGCTGCCTTTTCAGAGCTCTATTTGTGTTTGTCTACTCACCTGCACATCAGCGTTTGTCGATGTTTGCAGCCTGTTTAGTGTTTGCTTAATTTAACATTCACTCAGTTGGGAACGGGAGAAGCTGAGCGTAGCCGGTTGCTCGCGTAACCTAAAGTAAAATGTAGATTTGGCTATCGTACATTACAAATGGCGATTAGCTCAGCCTCTGCCCCAATTTTCTGAACTGCACTCTTCTCTCTAGTTTTGGCCGGCAAGCTTTATTAAGATTTAATGAACATTGTCCCCTGACACTTTTGAACACTATGTTCCAACACTTTGCTCTTCATTGAAGCTTGAAGGGTTTGATGTTGTAGTCTCATTACATGATGCATGACAGCTGCACAGGCCAAGCACATTTTTTTTTTTTTACCTATATTTGTTTATACATTCAAATTAAATGGCCATGATTCCAATGCATTCTATTACCAGTGGTGCGCTTTGGCTCCTTACTCAGAAAAATACAGAAAAATTCCTTCAAATTCAAAACTTTTATTTTACTGTCCAACCCTGTTCAACAATGAATAAGCCTGAAATAAATACTGATGTGGGTGTACATTTTGAAAAGGGCGCCTCTGATGACTCACAGAAAAAGAGTAGTACCAATCGTGTGGTTGTAGTTTTCGTTCAGACAATATAATAAGTAGAAGTATTTTATTTAAATGAAATAAAGCCCTGTAGTGTGATGGTATTATTTGTTTCATTGAATTTAATATTGCATTAGTCTGTGTTGATGATTATATGTCCACCTTCATCCAACATTGAGGATGAGGTGTGACTATGAGGAGTATTTTCCCTTTGTCACTCTACTCCTGTAGGTATTTCGGCATTGTTCGCAGGAATAATATGTGTTTGAATAACCAGAACCATATATAACTATATTTATTTCAACTGGCCATAGAGGCAGACACTTTGTTAGCAGAAATTCTGTAAATGCTACAGAAAAACATAGAATAAACTCCATGAGAACACATGTTCTTGCAGTTTTTGTGTGTCTGGCAAAGTGGTGATGCGTGGCTGCTGCTGCTGCTGCATTTTTCAAGCTGTTTGGTTGGTCTTTTCATGGGCGCTTTGATGTGATTATTGTTCCGTGACCACCTAGCCAGCCGAACTCATCCGCCGAATACCAACAGAAGGAGCAACGTGTCCTCCTAACAAACAAGGCTGTGAACGATAGCGTTTCTTTTGTCCGCCTGCCGGTCTCAATGTGTTCTTTTTTGTGTTCTCATGCAAAGATTGTACTGTGCATCAAAAGCACCACTGCATGCCCGGTCAGCAGTCTGGGATACATGGCGATCCGTGCAAAAGTCAGCCTTAAAAACTACGTCTGTTCCCCAAAGGAGGATCCTTAGAGAAAAATGCTTCAGGGAAAATGCAGTATGTGGGGCCACTGTTGATGAATGTCAGTCAAACCGTAATTGAATATCTCCTTAACCTCATTATTTTCCTTCTGTCACCTCATATCTTCAGATTATCTGTGGAAGAGGCCCTTAATGTTCCCTTGGTTGTGAAGTGATTTAACCAAAAGCAGAGCGATGTGAATTTGAAGTAAACATGCAGTTTTTGTTCTTGATTTTAATGCTGGGCGAATGCTTTTGAATTACTTTGTCAGCTTTAGTCTTAAGTCAAATGGAAATTCATTTATAGCTGATAGTCCATTACATCAGAGCCAGTTTCATAAGATGAGCTCCTAAACACAACTCTGCGACTGGCTCTAGTAGCCACGGTTATCTTACACTTAGACTATTTTCTCTTTTCAGTGAAATCCTTCCAACGCGCTGAGAAAGTCACCATTCAACTGCATTTTAGAGACGAGTGGCGCCATAATAGCTGACAAATGATCTCTAATGTGGAGGTTAAATTGAAGGTCAAGCAGTTGTCGTGTTAATATGGGGCTACGTGCGACAAGTATGTTTGTCAGTGTGGCCTGAGGAAAGGCGATTTGTTGTGCTCATTTATGTATTTATTGGAAGATTTGCCAACCGCAAACTGTCCCTTTGCTCACCCGGGTCATGTAAGGATCTGGTACAAGGCATCAGGTCTTTTTCACCATGACACTTGATTGCAGCATCTGGATCAGCATGGACTCCCCCACATCGTTATTTAGGGGACAGTGCCATGTTTTCTAGAAGAATACTTGTACTTTAAATTGTATTATTCACCTTTCGACTTGAGCAGTATTTAAAAAAGGACTTAAATGTTCAAAACATTCATAATAAATAACAGTACTTTTCTGAATATTTAACTATAAAATAATGTTACTAATGGGCAAATCCTGTTGTTTTCTGCAGTACATGACCATTGCACGACCATTGTGCTGGTGTTTATTCTCGTTTTGTCATTGAGAGGGGTGACATTATTGTCACAGCCTAGCCACTGGCAAGCCCACCCGGTATGACATTATGGAGCATCATAGTCTGTGGCCACGGCAATTTTCCAGGTTGCTGGAAGAGCTGATAAGCAGCCAAGCACTGCTCTGCTCTGCTTTGGAGGAACAGTCGAAGGGACAGATGGACAAATGGAGTGGTGTCAAGTGGGAAGAAATGACAGCTGCAATCGCTTGTCAATCTGAAACTGCCTGAGAAAGACAATCTCGTCTGGTGGCTGTCAAATCAGCAGCTGGCCGGTACTGTAGTCCAGGGGAGCCACACCAACTATTGTGAAGAAGAGTTTGGGTGGGATCCTGCCGAATTTTAGATTTGTGTCCTTAAGCGGTATCGTGTTGATCATCTTGGAGTTTGTGGTTAGTGGATGGTTATGGAGCATATTGCATTTAAACGGAAAATGTTTGCAAAAAATATTCCTGCCCCAGGGCTCATCTTGGCTCTCTTGTACACACGCCAGCTCATTTCCATTGCAAATCCAAAAGTCACAGATCGGATGTGGCACTAGAAGTCAAATTTTAAATTGTTATTATGAAATCACCCATAAGTTTCATTGTCCGTTCTCTTAACAGCTGCAGGTTCTGGTTCACTACATCGCTAAGGTGAAAACAATTCAAATTATTCTCACAGGAATTAACTCATCCTGAGTTCAAATGTGCTGTAATTTCATATATTAATGGTTTCTGTAACAATCTTGCCTTGTTGAGAGTCATAATTTCTTCGTTGTTCTATTGTGCATATAAAATTGAAGGCGATTTAATAGGCACGAATAAGTAAAATGTTCTATTTTTGCTGATATGCTTTGACAGTTTTCCTACTGGATCGACTTATTTTAAAACGCAAGATCACAGAAATGTCATGGGTGCTGTGTTTGCTTTTTATTTTTGCTGAACTGTTGGGTCATCATCGTTATTAAAGCACCTGCCTTCCACTATCAGCTCCATGTCCCCCCTGAGTGACAGAGGGCCGAATGCGATGTGAGTGCTCGTTGAGAACAGGTTTTCTTCATGGCAAATGTGGGCATTGTTGGCAGCAGCTAACACTCCGCTATAAAAAGTCTTAAGGAGTGCTTTGAGAATAGAGTGACTCATTGAGACTCTAAACAGCCCACAACAAGCATCAGGATGTGTGCAGGCCATTAAGTTTATTTTGGAAATAAGACTTATCAGATTTTTAACAGCAAACATGTCCAATTAGGCTCAAGTGTGTGAATGGATTGGACCAAATATAAGAAACGGCTTTCAATGCAGTGCAGGTTTTTTTAACTTCATCACTAACTGTCAGCAATTACTGCAGACCTCAGTCCACAACCCCAAGTGTCAATAAAACATTAACTTCACAAAGGTAAAATATTACACAAAAAAGCCGTAATGTATTGTACAGGTGTATCTAATGTAAATCTAAAAGACCAAATCCATCATATTGGAGCTATTTCAGGGTCATGTGCTCAATTCCTGATTTCAGTCTATTACCCTTTGCATTCTACATTAAAGTCAAAGCCTCTAGCACTGCGACGATTTCATCTTCCTCTTCCAGATTTTTTCCATCTCAACTTGAACCCTCCAGAGCATGTTTCCTTTGAACCAAGTGCACTGTTGTTACTGAAAAGAAAGGGGGGGATGTTTTAGGCCCTTAAGGAATGAAATGAGTTCTGATGACGGCTTCTCTCCATTAAATGAGCTTCCAAAGCTTCATGGGATTTTACAGAGGAGATCATTAGTCACTTGATATGATTTCACGCAGCAGAGATAAATGACCTCCGACTTTGACATTTCCCTTTCAGTATAGCTCCAGCAATTTAGCAATTACCACAATAATTAGAATTTCATTTGCCATGACTGCTTTATCTTGACCTTGACTCACTTCCTTAATCATAGCAGTCCAACCCTCTCTGTCAATTTTGATTCCATATTTGCCTTGTTGTTTCCTTGCTCTCTTTGATGTGCCTTTATTCTCATATCTGGAGCAGGTCTGAAAGCTTGTGTGCACGTCTTGTTCTAATATCTGCCTCTCACCTGGTGCACCCCTCCACCCAGAGCTTCATTTAAAGGCAAGATGAAATTGTAGAGGTCCTTTATAGCTCTTAACACCTGCTGTCCCAGTTGCTTTGGAAGTCACAAAAACCCTCCAGTGGTGAGGAAAATACTGCTGCATTAAACCTTTGTAACATGCACACATGTATAGCTTTGTGTGTGTATGTGGTTGTTGTATTGAGTACACACTAATCTCCGCATGTTATTCTCCTCAGTCTGTGCACAGTTTATGTGTTAACAATGAATTGCTGAGATAGCTGGCTACAAAACTGTACTAATGCTTCTTTATGAGATTCTTAAGACTACTGGTGCTCAAAATGGCTCTGAAGAGTTTTTGAAACGCTCGATACTTACTGGAATTGAAAGAATGCATGAAACCAACAAAATATCTTGTATTAAGAACTGCTTTCAGTTCTGCTCACCCTTCACCCAAAATTTAAGTTGTGCTAGAAACTGATTGAACTGATTTGAAGGGAATACAGTATTTTGCATCTTATAGATTGATCATTCTAAATTCAGGCTGCTTCCCAAAATGCTGAAGAATATGGTAAAGTCACCAAAGTTGTTGATCTGGGTATCAATTTGATTTAGCTACTTTTTATAAATGCACTTTGCGCCAGCGATTTGACAGCAGTAACTAATGGTCTCTCATCTTGACGCCTTTTACAAGTGTATTCACTGAAGTTTATTGGCACACATGTTCATTCTTTTCTTGTTGTAGGTTTATGTACTTCAAACATGAAGATTAAACGCTGTAATCCATCAGGACGGCATGTGTGGTCCAAAACATAAACAGTCCCTTATCTGCACCAGCACAAATACTGCTTCACCGCTTATGCCCAACACTTTAAACAAAAGAGGCTGCAATTAAGGAGGTGCACAGTTTACTTATCTTGGGCAAAAGGAACAGCTGCAGCAGCAACAACAACAATGCCATGCTCCATCAGCCTCGCCACATAACAATCAGATGAGATAATAGTGGATTCCACTACGGGCAGTATTTAATTGCTTTTATTGCATGCGTGTCGTATTTTGAAGATTTCAGTGGCTAATAGAAAGGTGTACAAAGCAGTTGACAGGATATTTCTTGACATAGGCATTCAGACGTGAACCTGTCTTCTCTGGTGATTGTCGTTCTTGTTTGTTGTCATGATTCAAGATAGGGCTGGGCGATTTGGCCTGTAAAGAATATGACAATATATTTGGGCTATGTCAGGATACATGATGTATACCTGGAAGGGGGAAATGACAACCAAGTTAGAATGAAAAATACAGCATTTAAATTATGTTATCTTACTCATTCACTGCCATACCTCTCTGAAACACGTTGTGTAAAGACTACAATTTTTGGGGGTTATTTTCTTTTGTTATTTTGCTTTAGAACAGACAGTATACATTTCCCATGAAGCATTACTCCAGCTAGGGACAGATGGGAGTTCCCTCTCTTTGAAATACTTCTGAAAACGTGGGTTAAACTTATATACACTTGTATATCAGTAGACCAAGTTAAGCAAACAACTTAGTAACCTGAAGGTAACATTACCGATCTGCTGATTTGTATTCAGTGTTTGCGATAGTCTTTTACTTCGTCCCACATATAACAACCCATGATACATGGAGTACATTTAATATATCGCCCTACCTCAAGACATACTGTGACAAATAACAAGCAGTGTAATAGTGGAGGTTTATGGCAATGACTGTGCTGATTTTTGCCATCTCGTTTCAAATAGGTGGACAAGATATCAGCAGAAAATATCTAGATGACCATAAGATGTAGACGTAAAACTGTAAGATTCCATCATGAGACTTTGCCTGACTGTGTTCACTGACGTGATTTAAATGTTCATGAATGAAATTCATTTCAACTCATACATCACAGTTGTTGAAGAACTGTTGCACAGGGGTGCTTTGTGCTATGGTCATAGTTTGTATGTGTAGGTAGTCGTTTGCCAGATATTTGTCCATTGACTGGATTAATTAGGGGGAAATGGTTTAGGTTGGTTGGTTCAGCAAGATTAACATTTTGTTGAGACTGTGACAAATTGGGCTGCTCTAGTCCAGCAGAGGTGTTAATCAGTTCATTTTGTTTTAGAACAAGAATAAATGAGCCATATCAGAAGATCATTAGGCCGCACGTTGGCTGTATATCTAACTATGGCTATACCATGATGCCTTTTCTATGAATCTTAATGGAAGAAGGCTTACGGTGCTCCAACCTCTTAAAGAAGATTTCCCTTTCCTTGACTTAATAGAGGGCACATGGGAGGTGGCATTAAGTATGACTGTTTTTGCAGATCTTTGCTGCAGATTGGGACATTTGTCTTGCTTTTGGCAGTAGCATCATTCTTTTATCGGAAAGAAGATTCCCCATTCTGCAGTTCTGGGCTGCAGTTCAATCACAAGATTTGGGCTGAGAGGGTTCTCTCATCTGTCCCATCTAACATATACACACACACACACACACACACACACACACACACACACACACACACATGCACACACACATACACACACAGAGATTCCCCACATTTGCTGCAGCAACAGAGCAAGAGCTGGCATGAAGTCATACTAACTCTACCAGGAAAGGTTTGGGTTTTTTTTAATGCTGAACAAAAGCTGAATTTTGGCTATGAAAGAACCCCAATCCCATCTCTTAGGCTTTTTGTAATTGGGTCCTGGATTTGTTTCCCCCACTGGCTGGGATTTGGAGATTTGCTGCCTGGACACGGGAGGGAAAGGCAGGCTTTGCTCTCCTTCACCAATCCAAATCTGTTGGATGTGGGAGAGAACGAGCGTGGAGTCTTCATCCAGTGTGAGCACTTTGTAGCCTTTCGTGTATCTGCTTTGCCCACAGCCCTGTTTTCTGGTAAGATGATATCGCTTTGTATTTCATGCAGACACATTTACTGTGATTGCTTTTGCAGCTTGATCTTTATCTTTGCTGAAGTCAAACACACTGCGGAATGAAGAAAGAGATTTATGTGCATTTTAGGCAGTTTTTAGTTTTTCAAGAAAACAGTTAATTGCCAGGCCACCTAAATGAGCACTAATCGATTAATTATTTAAGAACTGAAAGATAGCTGGCTATTTGTTTCAATAATTGTTTTTCCGTCTATTCAGTGATATCAAACATTTGCCTGGCCTTATAGTGTGTTATTAGTGACTTTTGGGATTTTGAGAGAGCCAACTAAAGCCCCACACAGAAAATGGAACTCTGACTGGTTGACTGTGAAATCCATCAAGGGTCATAATAGAGAGGCAGACGAGGCCATAAGAGGTAGGATGTTATACCTGCTCATAGTCTCCCCATGGGAAGAATACAATATTTTATTTTTCTCCTGAAGAACGAGTGGGACAGCAATCTTCCTGTTCCCTTACCATGATCTCACAGCCATTGAATACGGAGCAGCAGAGGCATCCATGTGTTAGGAAATAATGATGAAGGGACCTCAATGGTACAGAGGACCGTGCATAATTACTCAGCCCTAGCAGTAAATTGTGACCCCTCAGGATTTTTCGAACCACAGTGGCAAGCCTAGTCATGCAGATACGGCAGCTTGGGGCAGCTGTAACTTGTGTTATGATGTAGGCACGCTGTCGTAATGATTGCAGATTTTACGGAGAGAGGTTGTGCAAAGTGCTCGCCCGCTCTGTATCTTCTTGACTGGACTGGTATTGAGCGTGTTGCAAGGCTAATGTCAGAGCCAATGAGGCGTGGATGTCTTACCAGCTTTTTCAACTATCTCGTGTTGCCGCGCATAGCAACTCGCTTATGGTCATAACTCCTTGCCCAGAGGGATCGATTGAATATAGACTGTAATTTTCCCAAACTGCGTTTTTAACATCCTGTTTTACTGTTTCATCTCTGGCCATTGTAATGCGTTAGTGGCACTTTTTTCTCCTAGTGCCTCTCTTTTTCCCTTCAGGTGGCTGTTTTGTGTGTAATCAAAAACTGGCTGAATATTCAAACAAGTTTTGTCAGGTGATGAAAATGTCAGATTATTACCCTGGTGAACCTACGACCCATTAAAAAAAAAAAAAAAGAAGCAATTAAATCAAAGTAATTCATTCAACAATCTACAAGAATGCCTCTACTTAGTGGCAGCATAGATTTCTCAGTCTTCATGTATATATGTTAATTTGAGCCTGTGGACCTAAAACAGTGTCAAAATAAGAGTGATGTTCAGCGTTAGTAAATTAAGGAAAATTATACATTTTTTGTTATTTTATGTGACGCACTGTAATGTGAGACTTATGGGCCCTGTCCTTGCAGAGCCTCTGAGGAGACAAATGACCCAATGCACGTTGGCTGCAAATCCATTGTTGTTAGTAAACTGTGTGGGAAACGGGATGCTAGTCAGCTCAAGTGGGATTGTGTGCTGACAGAACACTTTTTTTTTCATTCTGTAATTACATTTCATTCTGTCAAGCTAGTGGCAAGTTAAGCAACAGAACTAGGCTGTAATATTTCTTTTCACTGCAAGTCACGATGAGGCATTCAGATATGAGTTCTTTTGAGAATCCGTTCAATAGAGACCTCAGCCTGTGATGATTAGGCCTGTAATTATTGCTGCTGCTGTTTGTCCTCTCTGTTTGTGTTTGTGATATCCACTTGATTTGCCGCCCATTATGACAGCAAAGCTTTTTCTGTGCCAATACATACTCCATATCTCAGGAATGCACTGGTGCCTGCTGTTTCTTCTTGGCTCTCCCATGCAGTGCCTTCCCTATTTTTGGTGGAAGGTAACAGCAGGTTTTGATAAAAGAAGCCCATGGCTCAATGGACTCCTTGGCTAAAAGTGGAACTGGCATGCCTTTCATCCAATCCCTTTGATTCACACGCCACACTTTGAAATTCACTGACTATGGGGAATATTGCATTTCTTATCCACTTCCATGCATCAACAGCTGTATAAAAACAAACTTTTAAAAGTGCCTTTAGTTTTCAGACCTGCAGTCTTTCGTGCCCGTCGCACACATGAATTATTTTAATGTCTTGACTTATTGCTGTCCGATTCTTTTCTCTTTGTTGTATTGGGGGTTTTGACTCAAAAATTGAGGGTGGTCAACAAATGGTTGAGAGTGAAATTCTCTAAATGGCCTTCAGACTCTCGTGGACTGGCTTCCATTTCTGCCAGGGATTCTTCAGATCGTCCACCAGCTTGGCCTTCATCATAGTGGCCTCTTTGTCAAGGGTCATCTGGATTCTTGGCCTGGCTGTAGTCAAGGAATGGCAGCACAAAAGTGGATGATGGGTGAGCTGAGGAGCGATGACTCCTCATCCATGCCACCCTCTCTGTCCGTCCGTCTGTCTGTCTGTCATGCTAACATCATTTAGCTTTGGCAACAATACAGGAGTCGGCTGACTCATTTGACTACATGGTGATCTGGACACAATCCAAATATAAGATGCACAAAATGGCCAGGTCTGTTCAGGGTCGTAGACTATAATTGTGGTTGTAGTTTTATAGAGTTTATAATCATGGGTCATAGTTTTAATCATGCTGCTCTTTGTTCATTACGCTGTAATTTACTGGGGCACACAAATGATCTACAGCATATGGAACGATTTTTTGAAGTCCGGCACCTACTTTTCACTCTCCATACAATTTATTGTAGCCATTTGGGCTGGATTGTAGTTAGTTACATGACATTTCCATAACTTAATTAGGGATGACTTTTCAAAGGTTTTATTTGGAGCCGCCAGAGTTTTATACTGTTACTGGTTGCTCCATGTCTTGAAAATCGTGGCTCAATATAAAGGATTGCCCTCTGAAATCCCAGTGTTTATGCACTGTGGCTTTGAAAATGAAATGCTCCATATCATCAGTTATAGTAAATAATTTTCTTACCGGGGCAGTCATTAACTGTTCAGCGTGCTTGTTAAGTAGCTGAATGCATGGACTTTATCCCAATATGCTGACTTGCTGATGCCACACTTTGACGGTCTGAATATGTACTCTGCAGTAGACCCTGGAAGTTAGATTGGTGTACAGTTCCACCCAGAATGAAATGTTAGTGCTTAATGGCAGTGAAGTAGATGGGTCTTGGACCTGAAGTTTCACAGGAACGTATGTTGCCAGTTGAGAATGAGCTGCCAATATTGATACACATGAAGCGGCTCTAGCACAAGCAGTCCTAATCTAGGATCCAAGCCACCTAGTTACTCTGATATAGAAAATATTGGATGCAGAAGTGGTGGTGGCAGTGGCAAGTGGTGGTCCAAGATCCAAGCCCGCAATACGAAACAAGAAATGGCCAATGGACAGAAGTGGCAACAACGACAAAGGAAAATGGCAGGGAGAAAGATATGCACAATCTCCACATTTACTGGTAAATGGACTGCATTTCTATTGCAGCTTGTTGAAACAAAGTTGAGGTATTCTGTCTTTGCTTTGCTGCATGTCACCCTCTATCTAAGCTGCCATTTATGTCTTTCCTCACCTCCTAGTCGAGAGAGCAGAAATGAATCTTAAAGATGTATTCTATTTAATCAGCCTGGGGGAAATGGAAATTATGCCTGCAACAAATGGTGTAAATTATCCTGTTGTTGTGTTTAAGTGTTAGCTTTTGTTCTACACTTATCTGCTGGACGCGTGTTTATCATATTGTTATTCTTCACCGTCTTTGCAGAGCACGCAACTGTGAAAGCTGTGTTCATTCACCCTGTGTTTTGTTCAAATGCCATCTCCAGTCCGTTTGGTCAGGGACACTCGGAGGTTAACGGAGGTTAACCACTGTAGGGAATTTGTCAGTGGTGCATCAGCCCACACTAAGAGCAGCAGTATTTAAAAAGTGATCACTTTGCTTTAAACGCAGGCCTTTTTGACCTCCAATTCTTCAATCATAGTGCTTGTGATAACAATTGCTTGTAGGCTTATAAGGGTATATGTTCTTGTAAACATATTCTTTTAGCTAGGTTGTAGTTTAAATCCGTTTGTGCAGTCTCAGCTTAATAAATCTATTTGGCTATTATAAGATTTACCTCATCATCTTATATACACACACAGACACCTATCTTACTTGAGAACGCTTCCTTCGGGGCAATTGCTTGGTTTTTAGACCAATAGCTGTTAGGGTTTTTTGCTCTCTAATTGCAAATCAATGCTAACCTAGCTCCAGCTGGTTAAATATGTACAACACTCCCACTACTGCATAGTGTCATTCAATATAGAAAACGCATTAGCCGAAAGGTTTTGTTGTTGATGGATTCTCTGCCGATAGTGCTGATAAACCTCACCATACATTACCATACAGTTTGCTAAGATGCTGTTCATAATATACTCTGCATGCCGATGGCACATTAAGCTTAATTTTACTCGATAAAGGATGTGCTAAAGAAAATTGGAGAAGAAGCAGTCATTCACGACTAATACTTAAAATTACCAGCAAAGAATTTTTATTTTCGACACTTAATACAGGCGTCCTAATCTTTTTCTAAGAGAAAGGTAAAAAATGGTTGTTGTGCTACAAATTCTTTGGGATCACTGGACAAGTTTGCCTCATTGGATTCGTTTGACCAGCTTCATTCTTCTTCTTCATTCGATCACGGAGAGGAGTTGAATCACACTGAACGTCTGCTTTGTTCAGAACGCCTTGGTAGTTGTTTGGGTCAAAATGTAGCAATCTACGAAGTGTGAAATTGTTCTCTGTAACAAATCCCCTCTCGGGATTTCGTAATAGAGCTCCACAAGCCTGTTCTCTTCACCTTCAGTAGTTCACCACCTCATGCCAGAGCACTGAACTTACATTTTCTCTTTTCTAGAAGTTGTGCATTTCATCGTCTTAGCGTTTGGACTGTGCAGAATTGGCAATCCGTTGGCAGCGTTGGGGTTTTTTTGTTTTTGTAAAAACATACAATTGTGTCGTCAGATTATTGGTAAGAATAGCAATAAATATATTGCCCTTATAAAAAAGACCTAATAAAAAAGTGACAGTTGACATATTGCTAAACCCCAGAACGGTAGCATTGTTTTTTGGCAAGTAACCAAAAAGTTATAAAACACATCTCTTTAAAAAGATGCTAGTTCTTTTGCTTATTGTTGCATGAGGAAGAGACAAATTAATCAAAAGTATAAGACTGATTATGAAAGTTATTTGTAGCAGATTAACCTTTGCAGTTCCCCCTTCTTGTCCACTGGTCTTTAGAAAGTGTGTTTTTGGCTGACTCAAGAAGTCAGCAGATGGATAATGTATTGCATTCTTTTATTGTAGAGTTGCCCTCTTGGTTTTTTAACTACCGGGCATGCATTTTGACCGTTTTTGGATAATTTGTTATTCAGTGCAGAAGCTTTTGTAAGCATCTTCCCTAGCTCGGATAAGAAAGTAGCCTAAATGAAGATAAATTCTTGTATTCGAGCCAGTGGGTTTTGTAATTCTCTAATCATTGTGATAGGTTGGTCAGGTATGGTCCAGCTGCACCCATGTGTCTGTGAAAAGATAATTGGAATGTTAATAGCAGTGCTTCTGCTCCATACCAATTAGTTAAGACAATTTAGAGCTCATTGGCTAATTGGACCACAACTTGTTTATGGACAGTTACAAAAATCAGCACCTTGTGATACTGAACTCCCTTGATTCTGTATGCATTCGTGTTGAAGAGAAGCACCGTGAGTCTGCTGTAGACTAGAGTCAAAGCACAGATTGAGTTTGGGCCATTGAATAACTGGTTTGTGTGCCTCAGGGTCATTTGTGGGCAGAGCAGCAGCACACAGTTATGCGCACAGAAGTAATTTCCTAAGTTGAGTCTATTTATGCCATTATGCCTTCTTTACCTGAACATGTCCTGTCAGTTCTCATTTTCATTCATTTGTTTGAATAGGAAGATGTAATGCTGTTTGGATACTGCAGACCTAGGAAAGACAGCAGCGCTGAGCATTGATCACATGTCTGATAAACGTCACATTTAAGTAGTATTAGTTTATCATAATCAATGTTCAGGTCTGTTGTTAATTCCTCAATTTTTGCATAATTCCTCTTTGGCTTTTTGTGGACCTTTTTGATAAATAATCTCCACATTAGAGATGTTTATCACCTAGAAGCATGTCATTGAATGTAGTGCTAATTTAATATAAAATGCAGATGATACGTATGTACCTATAGGAAGTCTACAGATTCCAGTGTTCCACAAGTGCACTGACTGGGCATGAAAGAGATGACGTGTTCCTCTAAAAGCCAATATCCAAACATGTTTAAAAGACACCCAATGTCACTGTTTTTTTTTATCTCATTAAAAATAAAATGCACTTAAAGCAAGCCTATTTGAACAAACTCTAGAAAGAAAGGAAGCAAGTGTGTACACATTGGAACAAAATGACTTTTGTTATAATCTACATTATTTGCTTTCAGTATTGCTTAGTAGTGTCCTTTATGTGCACAATGTTGCCCACAGCATGTGGGAAACTTACTGGGCCATTCAACAATTGCCTGCAACATCACCAACCCCCGAACATCCAAACCCCAAATGCAGTCACGGCACTCCATCCCCCACATGATAAGCCAGGATGCTTTGTCAGGCAATAGTAGACGCCCTGAACCCTCAGCACTATTCCAACTTTGTCAGCTGTCCAGAGAGTCTGCCTGCATGAGAGAGCCCGCCTGCATGCTATATTAGTTATATTAGTTTTGCGTCAGGAGAGGAAACGGGAGTGTGAATTGCGACAGAAAACTATGCCGCAGGAGGGACTTTGTATAAAGTGATGAGTTCTTACAAATGGTTGTAAATAATGAATTTCTCAGGTAATCTAACCAGAAAATCGAATTGAAAATGTATCAAAGAGAGATGTATCAAGAGTTTTGTAGGCTAAAGACGCTGTATAATTGTCATTTCAATAATGTCTCATTATTTCTTACAGCTTTCCTAAAGTAACATTTTGAGGATGTAGCAGTGATGATGTTATCTGTCAGTGATAGTCACAATCTTTACCTCATTCTTTCTGTATTTACCTGGATTTGTTTTCACACATACTAGAGACTTTCAAAATAGTTTGAGAATTTCACAGAGAAGGCATTAAAGTGGCTTTAATTTTTCAAAGCTGAAAACACATCCTCCTCCTGTTACTCTTCCCACTAACTCACCATTGACCTGTACCAGTCAGATTCCGCTTTGAAGACACATTGATGTGCATTTGTTGTGTCTAGACGTTCAACAGAGATCACCACTCGGTTAGCGCACACCTCGACCATCCACTTTGTACAGCTTGTGTTTAATCTTCTCTTTGGCCACTAATGGGCCAGTGTAACCGTATATTTAATCATTTCTGTATATGCTCCCAGTTTGCGTGGACTGTGGACATTTGTCTGTGGTGCAACCAAGATAACAGAGTTTAAATGGTTTTTGTTTAACAATTTTCCTTGTCTTCACGATCGCTAAGCAGTCCCATTTACTGTCTACCTATTTAGTTTGAATTGCGCTGCCTAATTAGTGACGGTTGCAATTAAACTTGTGGGACCCATAGTCCATTTTAAACACGCTAAAGAGAGAAGTGGCGGTGGAAAAACATCTGATTATATACAGAATGAGGCATTACTAGCTGATAACTGACAATGAAGCCCACTTAGTCATACTGATGAGGGCTTTGTCTGTACAGGAAATCGATTTTATTGAAACAGACAAGTTAAATTCATTATGATGCCTGCAGCTGGCTCCAAGCGATGTAAATGCAGGTTTGCATAGGAATTAAAATGCACCATTTTACTTCTCCATATTATCCACAAAGGCATGAGTATTGTTTAATCTGTTTAATCGTATTAAGGTTGTGTTGACTTGCTTGCAGCTTGCTTGATGGTGTGGTGGTGCTACAGAGGCATGAGCGACAGTGTGGCTGGAGACACTGTGGCTGCAGACCAAATTGGCAGCTTTGCATAAATAGCTAATGCGCCGGGCAGAACTGCATTATCCACCGCGTCGAAGTGACAAGCATGGGGATAAAGCACTCCGCTCTGCTGTCCATGAGATCATTGGAAAATGGGTTTTGTGGATATAGCTCAGCAGCTTACAAAGTTTCTTTTAGATTTCTCACGGTGAATTTGCTTTATTTCGTTTTGACTTCTCTCACAGCCCAAAGAACAATGAGGCTGAAGTGGCTGGTCAGATCCACTTGTGTTAGAAGGCCCTTTGTTAGAACTCTCTCACACCTGGCTGCTTCTCTGGTTTTGTTCTCTGTAACTTTTTCATTATTTGCACATCCTTGAATGCAAGGAGACTGACAGAAAGAAGAAACAATCCTGCTGCCTGTAATAGCTACTGGTTGATCTTAAAAAGAGTGTTGGCAGGCTAGTACCAAGTCATGTTTTAAAATCAGCCTTGTTGGCTGACTGACTCAGTTGCGAGGCTGGATGTCAGTAAAAACTTACTGACCTGACCATGTTGCTTGAAGAATTTAGTATTGGCTGACTCTTACCAGCTGAAACACTGAAATATCAGTTAAGTGGTAGTTGTTGTGCTCTGCTGTGTCATGGCTCAGGCCTTCTGCTCGCTGCAGTAATGTGATCTGATTGCCCTAAACACATAAATAGGTCTACATTTCTCTGCAGTCTGAAATCGCTCGCTTGTCACTGGCTCATACAGCATGAGATTTGACAGTGTCGTCCGAGTGTGTATCCGTGTCGTCTGTGTAACTCATACGCACCATTATGTTTTGGGGTTTTTTCAGATTGGTTGTGGCAGTGAGTCTAACTATCGAGGGAATTTATGCATGTTTGAAGAGAGGAGAGCCACCAAGCAAAATTTAAGTCATAGATCAGTAAACAATGCTTTGTCACATAATGTTGATTGACCATTGTTTTTTTTTAATCCAGTTGTGCAGAAAGGGAGTGAATTACACCACACATCTAGCACAAAGTTGGTTGATTTTTCACAAAATACATAAAAAGCACAGGTTGCCAAATGGCGGAAACATTGCTCTGTTGGTTCACCTTGAAGACAGCGAAAATTAGCTTAGCACACTAGTCGCATACGTTAAATCGTTGCCAACAGTTTGATGGCTTGGCTGTAAATACAGTGGAGATGAAAACAGGCAGCTTTCTTAGTCAAAGTTAGCACTATGGTGTTAAATGGCAATCACCAATATGTTAAACAGTATTTTACTGAATAAGGTGGACAGAATAAATTAAAAATGGAATATTAAACAAATTAAGATGGTCAATTTGAATATAACGGGCCAATTCTCAATGGCTGACTACCCCACTCTACTGAAACAAGAATCAAGCAAGGAGCCTACATTGGGGAGAGCGCTACAGTTTCAGGTGTGATGTGGAGGAGGGAGAAACCCTGTGATGAGTAATGAGCTGCACCTCATGCCAGCAATTTTAGACACACCGTCTTGATCATGAGTCTCAGTGGTACACACTCAAGTATCTTTGTGACATCTGTGCTCTGGTTTCATTTATATACGCTTACACACATGCCAATACATGAATTTGCACAGAATCCTGCACTGAAAAGCTGCCTAATGAATCCCACGCTGTGGAGTCTGATAAAAGGAAGTAAGGAAATGTCCATAGGGTGGTTTTATCTCTGCTTCATTCATGGCCATACATTATTATTATTTTTTTGTTAGTTTTACATTGCTCTATTATTTTTGTTTATTTTGTGAAAAACTGTCCAGTCCAACCCAATTCAACACACGTACGAGTCCTATAATTGGGAACCTGATAATGTTCCATTTTTGAATCAACGTACGCAACGTATATTATTGATCCTTTCACAGCACCCGTGTAATAGGGCAAAAAATGGTTAGGAGTGTAACAAATGGACTAAAAGTGTGTATGAATGCAAATATGCTGCATCGGCATTTTTAGTCATCATCATCTTAGCATTTCTGCAGCCCAGTTAGCCATATCCGCAGTTTTGATCTTAGGTCAAGCTGTTACCGTGACGAGAATGGTGACAGCCAGAATTAGTAATTAGTCTTGAACGTACTGCGCTTAGTTGCTGTCGGTTGCCTTGCATGGGGTCTTCCTCAGATCACACCATTAAACAGATTACGTTAATAAATTTTGCATACAAAAAGGTGCCTCTGAAAATTTACTGAGCTTTGTTCATTTTTGGCAGCAGCCTTCTCAACAGTGTCGGCTTTTTCCTTCTGTTGCTTGACAGCATTCAACCCCTTTGGTGTGCCGTAGCCACATTTAAATTATGACTCTTTTGGAGAGATTTTTCTTTTTATTCTTTGGCCCTTTCATTTATTTATTTATTTTTTGTTTTTGTCGCAACAAAAGACCCATTTATGCTTTTGTCATTTGAGCACTTCAGTGGTTGAAATGCATGTTGGTTGTAAGCCAGCGCTGAAAGGTCTTCGTCTCTACATTTGTGAGTTGACCTGAGAGGAGAATGTCTTGTATAGAGAACGGCAGCTTTAATGTCCCCATTCCATCGGTCTACTTCTGTGCAGCCCGCCTTCAGAAAATCTGGAAACAATGCTGCCTATTCTTTCCAGAAGTTTTTTTTTTTTTTTTTTTTTTTTTTTTTTTTTTTTTTTTCCCCCCCTTTCTTTTTAC